>PVKE010041017.1:0-14354 GCA_004027555.1 Craseonycteris thonglongyai | reverse complement strand
GTGATAAAATGGGAAAAATCCCTTCCTTCATGATGCATACATTTTAATGAGGGGAGACAGTTAATATGCTTAATAAAGGGCTGAACACATAGAAGTTTAGGTATCATGAGAGAAGTTAAGCAGGTAAATGGAATGGGACGTGTGTTAGGAAGGGGTTACAAGTTTTGAAAAGGTGTTCTGGGCAATTCTCTCTGAGTGTTAAGTCAGGAGCCGTTGAACTGTGTCTTTAGAGGCCATTGAAAAACTTTAGTTTTTACTCTGAAACAAATAAATTAAATACCACTGGTGGTATTTAAATGGAGAAATGTCATGATGTGATGTGTTTTTTTAAAGGATTACTCTGGTTACTCTGTTGGAAATAAAGTATCGTGAGGCATGATCAAAGCAAGGAGATGAATTAGAGGCTTTTATATTACGGTTGGCAAGAGATGATGGTAGTTTTGATGATGACTATGATAATGGAAATAATGAGAAATAATTGACTTCCTAAAATATTTTCAAGGTAGAGAAATAGAATTTTCTGAGGGATTAGATGAAAAATATGGGAGAAGGCAAGGACTCAAAGATGACCCCCAAGATTTTTGACCTGAGCTGGAAGACTAGAGTCACCACCATCTTAGGGCTTGGAATGAAGCAGATTTAAGAAGTGTATTAGTTTTGTAGGGCTGCTATAACAAATTACTATAAACTCTGTGGCTTAAAACAACAGAAACTTAGTCTCTCACAGTTCTACAGGACAGAATTCTAAAATCAAGGTCTCAGCAAGACCACACTCTCTCCAGAGGCTCTAAAGGTCTGCCTTCCCTTGCCTCTTCAGCTTCTGGTGGCTCCAAGCAAGCCTCAGCTTAAGGTTGAATAATTATAGTATCTGCCTGTCCTCACATGGTCTTCTCCTCATCTATGTGTCTTCTCTTCTGTCATTTGACTTAGGACCCAACCAAATAATCCAGAATGATGTCATTTCAAGAGTCTCAACATATCTGTGAAGACTCTTCCAAATAAAGTCACAATCACAGACTGACTTTATGAGAAATATCTTTGGGGAGGTACACCATTCACCACTCACTCTACTAGGGGAAGACCAGAGTTCTAGTGTAGACAGTTTAGGTATGAGACATCTCTTAATTAACTGAGGGCAGATGTTGAATAAACAGTTTAATACGTGGACTTGGAATTCAGTCACATGAAATTGGAAGCCAAGTGTTTCAGCAAGCTCTTTCTATCTTGCTCAGATGCTACAGCAGTCTTCCACATACAATGGAGTAACTGGTGAAATGGTCCTTGATCGATATAAAGTAATATGTCCTACCTATGTCATCTCCATCGTCCACACCTTCAGGTAAAACACAGAGTTCCCTGCTTTCTCCTCTAAAAAGTGGTATAGATTTGTCTAAGCAAGATGAGATTCTGGGGGGCTAGAAGAGAAGTTATTGTTTTCAAGATCAAGCGTAGTGAAGAACTAAAGACACTATGAAGGCCATGGTTCAATTGTCCCTGGCTCTCACCTTGTGAAACACAGCAAATATTTACAAGCTGGGGTTAAGGGTCCAACCAATAGTTTGAAACAGCAATGTTCTCTTCTCTACAGAGAATAAGAGATTTCTGGCAGCATTTTCTAACCCATGGAACTTACTAGCTGAGAAGAAAAATGAGCATTAGGCCACTTAATACTGATTCAATGTAGATATTCTGCCAAGTCAAAAACTTCAAAGCTCAATATATTAATGAGTTCCTAGAGTCTCTGGAGAACTCATGCTGGTCAGAGGGAAGATCTATCAAAGCATCTTCTCTTTCATTTAAAATGAAAATTGATGGTATCTGGGTCTCAAGTGTAATCATGTTAACCTATTGGAAAATATATGAGGGATTGCC
The DNA here is from genome assembly GCA_004027555.1 of Craseonycteris thonglongyai. Lineage (NCBI taxonomy): Eukaryota > Metazoa > Chordata > Mammalia > Chiroptera > Craseonycteridae > Craseonycteris > Craseonycteris thonglongyai. Next base: position 12,482 of record PVKE010041017.1, on the reverse strand, counting down.
AAAAGTAGAAATGATCCAATTATAGCATTAAATGAGTTTGGGTTTCCTTGTTTTAGTCAGTCTGATTCATAAAATATTTTCATTGTAGACAATCAAAAGTTATTATTTATATAAGTTTGGGTCTTGTTCATGTACCGTATTTCCCGGCGTATAAGACGACCGGGCGTATAAGACGACCCCCTAATTTTACACTTAAAACATAGGTTTAGGCCTATATTCGCTGTATAAGACGACCCCCCACTTCCGAGGCTGTAGTCTTATACAGCGAATATAGGCCTAAACCTATGTTTTAACTGTAAAATTAGGGGGTCGTCTTATATGCCTGGTCGTCTTATACGCCAGAAAATACGGTAGTTAAAAAGGCCTAAAGGTATAATTATAGTTCTTTGCTGAAAAACAGTAAAATTGATACACTAAAAATCTAATTTAAACATTACTATTTGAGTCAAAGCTGCTTTTAATAAATAGCAAGAGAATCACTTGGGCACATGCTTACTCAAAGAATGCTACTGAAGTATGGCTTCCCTCTCCAAAGGTTTCTGGGCACCATTTTTTCAGAATCTGCTAGATTATATTCTTTTCTCATGTTTTTTGTTTGTTGTTGTTTTGTTGTTGTTGTTTTTTAATGGTATAAATGAGTTAGGAGCTTCCCTAAGCTTCTATCAATTAGGGAACATTAAAGCCATTTGGGAGCCTGGTTTCTTGTCTCACCCTGGGCACCAAACATGCATTGAAACCTCTCTGCTACCTTATTCTTCCTGGTCAGAAATGAATATGGTAATTAGAAGAGGACACAAAAGTGTTGGGCCCTTTCTCTTATAGAAAAAAAAAGAAAGTAACACTTCCTGGCTCATAGTTACTACTCCTTGTTCTAAGGAAGACAATATTGTGAAGTTTTTAAATAATAGTCTTTGGCATTGGGACAGCATATTCTGCAATTTGCCTTTTTTGTTGCTTTAGTTACGGTAAGTCACTTAACCTTTCTAAACCTCTTATTTTCATATATAAAGAAGATGTAAAAATATTCAATATGTTTATTGTGAGGGTTAAATGCAAAGAATACAACACATTGCTGAGCACAAAGTGGTCATATTAATTGCAGCTATAATAATTATTATTATATTTATATATTATATTTTATATAATAAATATTATTAATATTGTTATCTGAACACAATACAAGCAGAGCTATCGTTAAAACACTAATAATTTCACACCTTTTTGTATGAGCCAAATATCCTTTGATTAAATCTCAGGTCCAATCACGCCAAACCAAAGACTTTGATGAAAGGCCAACTCTGCAGAAAGTATGATAAGTTTGTTCTCCTAGTCGTAAAAGTGGAAGAGTTGTTTTTACTCATTTCTGTGATTTGGCTGAGAATCCAAAGGCCCTAGGGCACCTGGCACAAAGAAGTAAAAGTTATTATTGAAAGCTGAAAAATTTTGATGAGCCTAATAGCCAAAGGCAGATCAAGTCCACATAGCATGAAGCCTAAAACCAGGGCAATGAGAAAAGCAAGGCTGAGATAGCATTCATGCCTCAGACCCCTGGCAATAAATAATGGAGTGGGTCAGAGTCAATGAGAAACAAAACAAGCCAGCAGAAATGCTGATTTGGGCTCCTTTTAGGAAGACATTGTCTATCAGTCACTATTGATTTCGAAGCCATTTCTGTCACTGGGAAGTCAGAAGCCTATTATGTTTGATTTAAGATCCTACCCAGATGGGCAGCTTGGCCAGATTTCACTCACTGTTAATTTCTTACTCCATCCTCTATTATAAACAAATCTCAGACTTTAAAAAAAAGAAAATGTGCTCACTTCTATTTCCTTGGAATGTCTTAGCCAGCTTTGTCCCATATCTTGTTCTCAGGTGCAGCTTTCTTTACCTGAAGGGGCATTTATTGCCTCACTGGAATAACCTTACCAGGAGTTCAAAGGCAGGTTTACAAACCTAGTAAGAGAGAGAAGTAAACAGTCTCCCTGTGTGTGCGTGTTGATTGGTGAGGGAGACTCAGTCCTGAGGGTGTGCCTGCTTGAGATGACCTCCGCACAACCACCTGGTGAATATAGACTACCAGTCACTCCTTTAGCAAAATTTGGGATTTAAAGCAAACATGAATTCAGTTAATTCATATGACCTGAATGCCTACCCTTATCAAGGGAGGGGAGGGTGTTGTGAAGGTGCAATGTAAATTAGATTGTTATTATAACCAAAGTGTACAACAATATTGTTTTAGATAAAATAGGTAGCGAAGAAACTCTTAAGAAGTGACTGGATTCAGTATATGTTTTTCAAACACTACTGAAAGAATTTCTTATAGATTACCGTAAATGTGAAATATAAGAGAGAGTGGGAACTCAAGATGAGTCCAAGATTCTTGGCCTGAGAAACTGGTGGGATGAAGCTGCCAATGACTGAGATGATCCTGTAGGAGGAGCACATTGGGAGCTTAGAAATCAAGAGTATGTGTTAGTCATATTAAGTCTGAGATGACACTTACATAGAAGGGGGATGTGCTGAGTAGGCAGTTGGATGTACGAGAATGATTTCAGGAGAAAGGCGTGGCTTGTGGATTTAAATTTAGGAGTTGTCAGAGTTCAGATGGATTTTAAAGCCCTGATTCTAGGAGAAATAACCTAGGGAGTGTGTGCAAAACCAGTGGATAAGAGGTCTAAAGACTGGGCTTCAGAAATATGAGATAAAATAAAGAAAATTGAGAAAGAATGGCAAGTAAAGTAGAAGAAAAGCTAAAAGAGGGTAATTCCTGGAAGCAAAGTGAAGAAAGACTTCCAAGAAGAAGAGAAAGACTAACTCTTCCTAACGTTGCTGGTGAACCTAGTATGATGAGGAATAATAATCAACTACCGGATTTGGTATCATGACAATCATCAAGGACTATGGCAGTATGCTTTTGGTGGAAGAGGGAACAAAACACCTATTCATGGGGGCTCAAAAGAGACTGAGAATAAAGGAAATGAAAATAGCACGTACAGACAGACATCTCTTTTTGAGAAACGTTTCTACCAAAGGGAGGAAAAACAGACAAAGGGATCAAACCACTGGCTAGTTCCCCCAGAAAGTACAACTGATTCAGGATCCCATTAGGTTCCAGAGCAAAACCTTACTTGATAACATTTTAAAGATCATATGTTCAACCCCACTGGGGTGGTGAAAGAGGACAAAAATAAGTGAGTACTAGTCCTCAGATAGATTTTAGTCAAGCAGGGGAGATGTTTATGATGTCAGAGCCAGAACAAAATAACCAGAATTGCATTTAATTCTTGAAGTAATCCTATTACTTCCATATACAAATTCTAGGTATATTCGTATTTAACATTGGGGGAATTTTTGAATATGTGTAAGTCACTCTGAAGTTTCAAGATGTGTGGTCATTTGCAGTTTTGCTGAATGGAATAGAGTGTGTGCATTGTCAATCTGGTGTAGGATAAAGACCATTCATTTCCACCATCCAGCTTCTGCATCTCACTCAGCTTTGTGGTTATCAACTAACTATCATGGAAATGATAATATGTGTCAAGAGTCTCGGGTAATTCATTTAAGATTTTCTTTCGTACTTCATATAAAAGAAAATATACCATTATATTTCTTGCTACAGTAACAATACACTGAAAGAGCATTTGGTATTGTCTCAGGATTTGGGCTGAAGCACTAACATTGAAACAATAAAGCATTCTCCTATATCAAGGTTGTCCATCCCACAGCCCATGGGTCACGTGCAGCCCAGTACGGTTTTGAATGCAGCCCAACATAAATTCTTAAAACATTACGAGACTTTTTTTTTAGCTCATCAGCTATACTTAGTTAGTGTATTTTATGTGGCCCAGGGAAGCCAAAATATTGGACATCTCTGCTTTAAATTCTTATTTCTCTCTGTATGGCTAATTAGCCAATCACCATAATGAATAATACAATCATTATCTGGCTTGGAAAATTAATGATCTATTGACTGATTCAGGAGAGACAAGTAATAATAGATGTTACCCAATCTCAGAAGGCAACATCCTGAACTTATAAACACAGAAAAATCTAGTCATAACATATATAATTATGTAAGTTACTATTTATCTTTTTCAAAATAAGAACTACTTTGCTGGTGACAAAACAACAGATTTTCATGGTATATGTCCCTGGGATTTTGCAAAGGAAATTAAATTCTGACACTGACTTATAAGACATGTTTGTGAGAAAAGAAAAAGGGCCCAATACAGCAAAACATAAAAACAGACAAAAATAAGGATATCATAGAGTCAGGGGAACTGAAAAGATGAATTTGGTATGGGATTTTGGAAATTAAAATAATTGAATACCCTGAAATGGCTTGATCTGTGGCAACTGTACAAATTCTTGAACACAGAATTTGTGTAAGAGGAATCCATGTTGCACTAAGAGGTAAACGCCAAAACTATAAAACCTTCCATTCCCTCCTGCTTCTGTATAAGACAAAAAACTCAAATGGTGATTAAATAGAATTGGTTGAACAATTTTCATAGAAGGGAAGAATTCTTTTTCTTTCTCCTTCTAACCCCTTAGGAAGAAATGGGGGTGGGGGAGCCAGGATGGTTCAGCAGGTTAAGCACCCACTTTGTAGCCCCGGGGACCGAGGATTGAATTCCAGCTCCAGCCTGTGTGGACCCATATGCTCAACTGGGGTATGCTTCCCATGTGGGAGGCCCCCACTTTGGTTCTCACCTCCAGGTTCAGCCCCTGGTTCGAGGGGATGTGCCTCCCATGCAGGAGGCCCCCAGCCCAGTTCCCAACCTGCATGGCCCCAGCCCACCTGTGTAGAATAAAACCATCTTGAAAACTGATGACCTACAACTATGGAGACTACTCTGGGACCTCCCCCTTCTCTCTGTCTCTCTCGATCTCTGTTTCTATCAAAAAACAATAAAATAAATCCTAAAGAGAAGAAAGAAAGAGAAGGAAGGAAGGAAAGAAGAAGGAAGGAAGGAAACAAGGAAGGAAGGAAGGAAGGAAGGAAGGAAGGAAGGAAGGAAAGAAAGAAAGAAAGAAAGAAAGAAAGAAAGAAAGAAAGAAAGAAATGGGGAAGGGTGATGCCTTTCCTCCATTCTGTTAAGAGAAAGAGAGCTTAAAGTTTGGGTTGATAACAAGAAAGTGAGGTTAATATGGTTTAATGCTCTTCTAGTAATAAAAATTCATAGGCCTGGCCCACACTGCTATGGGGCCAGAGTGAGCCAGAGAGAGATTTAAGAGTCTGATAAGTTAGCTCCAGAAATTTGAGGGCAAAAATGAACGCACACACAGCAGTTACTGAGGAAGTCTGAAGGTGCAGGCTGGTTAGATCAGCCCTAACCTATACATTTAAGAGAGGTCTGTTAGAATTTGGGAAACTGCTCTCTCACGATTTGGTAGAATAAGGATGTATGAGTGTCCAAAAGGCCAAGTAACCATGTTTGAGCTGTCTTGATGGGATTTTTGCCAAACAGGAGACTGCTAGCATAGGACAAGCAAGCAGTAGGAAGCTGTAGGGGAGTCTGCTATAGGCAAAAGCTGATTGGAGGTATCAGGAGGTCAGCCAGAGAGTGCATCTATGCCAGGATCCTGTGCATGAGAGAAGTCCCACAGGCGGCCTTTGGAGAAACCATTCACACATCCACAGCGAAGCTAGTATCTGGATGGTTGTTTTAAGACAGTGCATGTATGATCACAAGAGAAATGAAAACAACCAAACTCAAAGACTTTTTTCCTATTATCTCGAACAGGGGTGTTCTATCTTTTGGCTTTCCTGGGTCACATTGGAAGAAGAATTGTCTTGGGCCACACATAAAATACACTAACAATAGTTGATAAACTAAAAAAACACAAAAGTTTGCAAAAAAGTCTCATGATGTTTTAAAAAAGCTTTCAAATTTGTGTTGGGCAGCATTCAAAGCCATCCTGTGTTGCATGGGGCCCATGAGCCAAGAGTTAGACAAGCTTGATCTAGAACCTTTCTTTTGCCCTGACATCAGAGGAACCAGAAGATGTAGGAAGATATATATATATATATCTTCCAGATAGTTCCAGAGGAATAGTGACAAAACACCTCATGTCATGTTTTCCTTCTACAGCCCTGGCCTAAGTCACTGCCTCCCTATAAGAGAGAATGTCTCACATGACATGAGAGATGTAGACACAAGGCTCTGAGAACGCGGAGGACAGATTGATTACAATTATTTGTGCTTTACTGTGATTTTAATAGTAGTACTAAGGGAAAAAATGGGTGAAGGAACTAGTTCCACATTTCATTCCCAATAGATGAAATGTAATCTAATTGGAAAAGCAGGTGTTACACAGTGGAGCGGTAGAGGAAAGCTTAGTGAACCTAAGCAGATTCTCATAACCCTGGATATTGATTTCAGATTACAAAATCACTGATAAATTGCACACACATTTTGCTTTATTCAGTGCTTCCAAAGGGGTCTGGAGAAATGGCAAATCAGTGACAACCATTATACAATATTTTGAAGGGGTCAACCACATTGTCACTAACAGCCATGGCAGCATCTATTATTCCACAAATCCATCCACACCCAGATGTCTTATTTTTCTTTAGAATGTTGATATTCAGTGAGGCTAAGCAAGGAGATTAGTTCACTCTTTTGGAACTTTAATCTTACAGCTGTTGAGGACCTGTCTGTAATATTCAGCTAGTACTAATGGTGATTAAAATTGTATATCCAGCATGGATCAGATATCCATATATTTCTTAAGTATGTGTCATCTACAGACATTCATTCACCAAGTATTTCTTAAGAACTTACTGGTACATTGTTCTTTACTTATAACAGCAATCAGGGACTCTGCAGGATGTAGCCCCTGTGTGACCTCAAAGGACCCCCAGCCTAACTGGAGAGTATAGCAAGTAAATTGTAAGTATGATACATTGTGTTAAGTAGTATATAAAGATATATAAATAATTTCCAACATTTATTAATTACTTCTCATGTATTTGTGAAACAGTGGCATCAACTTGTCTATCAAAGATTCATGCTTCTCTTCTGTAGGGAAGAATTATTGCTGGGAAGACACTGCCCATGCAGGTACTGTATTTCTAAACCACAATCAAATATCAAATGTGATCCAGTAAATGAAATGTGGGCAGAAATACTGTATGTCACTCCCAGGCCTGGACCATAAAATCCATGCTCATATTCTCCATTAACCCTCCCATCCCCCACCCCCATGAATATATCCCACCACTTCCACCTGAGATAGATGAGGATAGAGGATGGCTGGCTGGCTGGCTGGCTGGCTGGCTGGATAAAAGATAGATAGGTAGGTAAGTAGGTAGTAGATGATAGATAAGTAGATAAATGATAGGTCTACAGATAGATAACACAGGAGAAACTTAAAAGTCACACGTTGACAACAACAGAGCCTGGGCCTCTAAATTACTGTGTGGAGCAGGGCTCACCCTCTGTCACTTATGGAGTGAAATATAAACTTCTATATTGTAAAACATTGAGATTTGTGGACGGGGGTGGGGGGGTGGGGGGGGCAGGGATAGCGGTTCAGTTAAAGTAGCTCCTGTTCCCACTACTAATATACCCAAAGCACTAGTTCTAAACATTCATTGTTATTAATCTTGTAAGTCAACCACAACAACCTTATGAAATAGATACTGTAATTACCCACATTTTACCAATGAGGAAACTGATGCCCAGAGACAAGATACCATTTGCTCAAGGTGACAGAGCAACTAAGTCATGAGGACACTTTACTATTGACTAATTATAAAGATTAGAGTCATTATGGGTTCTCACCTTGAAGAGGTTTCAATCCCAACTACAGATGATAGAATGTGCAACTTACTAAATATAAAAATGAATACCCTGAACAAGAAACATAAAATAGTATCTACATATTTTCAGAATAAATTTCTCCAAGTAATTAGAAAATGCAGTGATAAAAAGTTAAAATAATTTTAAAATGCTGTAGCTTGGAAAAAATTAACTCAGAGCAATTAAATGGTAGAAAAATATACATGTTTGAATTAACAGGATATCAATTTTAAAACAATATAATTTTAATTCTTTCTAAGAGTTTAAATAACATCAAAAGTGTTTTATAATATGTTTTAAATTCAATTTTATTTTAATAAAAGTATTTTAAACTAATTTAACCAAGTGTTAAATATTTAAAATTTTGTTTAATTATATATTCATTTGTTTGTGGATGCTTATCTGCATCATTCAAAAAAGGGGAGAAATTTGAGGCAACTCACAGAAAAGTAAACAATTGAATCACATAAAACCTTTAAATGAGATAACAGGTGTAGAAAGGTAATGAGGCAAATAAGTCAAAGGTATGATTGATACAAAAATTTACATTATAATATCTAATTTATTGTCACAAATGGAGGTACACATTTACATCAGATTTTTATAGGCAAAAAAGAACATTAAGATTAATTAATAAATTTACGGAGAGTAAGTCCAGCCTTGCAGGCCTTAGGACAGGCCTCCCATTCTTTAACTAGAACTCATTAGTATTTTTTAATATGTACAGAAGACCAAAGCATTGCCTCTGAATGGACTCACTGGATGTAATTTCAAGTTGCCATTCCATTGAGAATAGGACAAGCATGTTCCCATTGTACAAAAGAAAGTTGTGTAGTATTAGGAAAGAACACCTTTGGAGTTGTACAGTCACAATGAAGGGAGTCGTATGACCTAGAAGGTAGGAAGAAGAATGCACTGAACAAAAAACCCAAAAAAATCATGCTAGGAAATGAGTACTCAGGACATACGCTGTGGCAAGCCATTTGCTTCAGTCTAAAACAGTATTGATGCCTTTGTCACAATTGATTGGGTTAAGGAGAATTTCCCAACCTATGATCACCCAAGACAAATGGTCTATTTTAGATGGAGGTTAACCAACCCAACTTACCTAGGAAAATTAAAGGAAAAAGACAGAACACAAAGCAGAAACTCACAAGAGGACATTATAAGCCATTAACATACAGGTAAGCACTAGAACAGAGATGTTTCTAGTATATCCTCACTTTGTGCAGATAAAGAGGTGCTACAGTTCTTATAAACCAAAGGGACAAACTAATATAGTGATAATTGGAAGACAGTGTTTTAAAGCCTCTTATTCAGAAAAGATTTTAAGTGGTATAATGGAGTAAACTCTGGAACTGGTGTCAGAAAACATGGGTTGGAGAACCAGGTAAATCATATACTGAATTGCAATATTGTCCAAATACGTACATATACTGAACATTTTACTTGTCAGGAAAATAACATTTCCATTTCTTTCAGGGCTCAAAACCATGTTGATTTTGGTGCAATTCTATAACTTCTTAAAGATAGAAAAAAAGTATAAATGTCAAGTACAAGCAAGAATGAAAGTACAAGCAAGAATGAATGTTACAATGTTGTGTTAAACAAGCATACAAAGTAATATGTGCAGATGATTATCACTGTGAAAAAATATACGGTATATGTGGAAAACAAATATTCAAGAGTGAAAATTATGAGAGAGTGATGGGATTATTATACTATGTTTTCATTTTTCAAAAATTGTAATTTTGTTTTATATTTTGTACCAAAAATTAGAATGATATAATGTATGTGGATATATTGGCTATCATTCAGAAAAAAGAGAAGTGGTTAAACAAAAAAAACCTGTGCAGCTGTGGGCATGTGAGATTTTTTATAGCATAAAACAGGAAAATAGAAGAGAGTCAACGAGTTCTAGGAAGAAACTGTTTTCAAGCTTTATCTAACCTGAAAAGCTTCTATTTTTATCTCCACCTATTGCTCTTAGCACAGATCCGAGAGAGAAAATGCAGATGGAGAAAAGGAGAGAGCACAACATAGAGAGGCCTTGGACAGATGTTGAGTACTGACTGTATGGCAGACATCATGCTTGGACCTGTAGTTATGTACAACAGAGAACAAGCAGACATTCTCTTTACTCACATGGAGATTCTAGAAGTCGATTTTATGCTATGTATAGGAAAGAAAAAAACCTCCTTAACTTTTCAATAGGAATAGAGGTGGCTTAATCTAGGAATACAATCATGTGCCATTTCTCAAACTGATGGCTAAACTTACAGCAATTACAGACTGTGAAAACAAATATTAAAAATTCTCTAGTTTTTAGGACTAAGAATCCTAAATTTAAAAAGTTGATATAGGCTATACATAGTATGAGAATCAATGGAATATGTAGAATAAAAATAATACAAAAAGAACCATCCAAATAGAACAAAGAAAGGAAGATCGCTCTTTGCAGTTTTCTACTTTTTGGTTTAATCAATTCCTCTGTACAAATGGAATAGAAGTCCATCCCAAAACCAAACTATTTTTCAGGTGTTTCTTATACAATTTTGCACAGATTAATGCTCTAGTAAACTGAATACATTTCTCATCTCATTTAGTAATTTTTAGTTCATCCTTTGTTGTATTTTAAAATATTGAGTTAATTATTGTTTAGATTTCATATAGGTATATGTCTATGTCTATGTTGTAGTATATTTGTGTATATCTATATCTATATCTAGTCTATATCTATATCTATCTAACCAAAAATTAAATTAAAAATAATGTATGTCAGGATCCAAGATGGCGGCATGAGAGGAGAACGCCGATAACTGCCTGGGAAGGGCCTTGTGAACAGAGGGGAATCCACAGGGGAAACCCTGAGAAGCAACCTCAACTAAGAGAACCACACAACGCAGAACAAAACACAAAGGTTAGAGAAAAAAGGGGAGAGCGGGAGAGGGAAAGGGAAGCAGCGGTTCAGGGACAGAGACTCGGAGCGTGGCCCGGGGCTGGCAAAAACAAAGGGGAATTGGGGGACTATGGTCACAGTGCAGCTGGATCGAGGGCGGGCTGGAAGCTGAGACCTAGGGAGCGTGGAAGCCCCACAAGACTGTGGACAATTTAACATCTGATCTCAAGGGACAGCACGCAGTGCCCTAATCAGATCACAGAGCCTAAAGTGGAACAGGGACTGTGGAGCAGGGCGGCTGCACTTCCCGGCGGGCGGGGTGAGAGCCGGGCACCAGCCCGCAGCAGCTCAGCACCCCTGGTTTACGGAGGCGATTGACTGTGAGGGAGCACCTTCTGAGGGCAGGGCTCTTGGAGTGAGGGCTGGGGCTGGAGTGGGCATAGCTGCATTGGACGTGCTTGGAGTGAATCCGGCGGTCTCAACAGAGCCGGGAGCGTAGAGCGGCTGCCAACCGAGCTACGGCCTGTGCGCGCAGGGCTTTCGGCGCCCCGCCCACCGGGCCTCCACAGCGCCGCTGCCTGCTTGCAAGCGCGCAGCTGGGCTTTTGGCGTCCCGCCCACCGGGCCTCTGGGGCGTGGCGGGCTGCGCACGCAACTGGGCTGCCTGCCGGGTCTCCGCAGTGTCATTGCCTGTGCGCGGGACTGGGAGGCCGACCAGGGCCTCTGCCAAGCCCCAGCCCATCCAAGTGCTGCCCTGCGAGCGTGGCTTACAGATACGATTGAAGGAGGGGCAGCCAGGAGGAGGAAAGACCAGAGCTCCTGGGCCCCACCCCCACTGAACCACCAGCCCCCCTGCTGAAAGAGGAATCTGCTATTGTGTCTCAGGCCCGCCCTAGCTCCTACTCACATGCCCCCACCCCTGGCCACACCTTTACTACCCTGCTATCTCATAGCTAAAACAGCAACCTGAAGTGCCCCAGGACACAGAAGCTGTCTGCTTCCCCCAACCCTCTCCCAAAATCTCCTTCTCCCACAACTGAGTCCAAAAGAAAAAATAAAGAGAAGCCCATCTGATAGGCAAACCCCCAGAGGGAAAACAGACTCATGCGTAAAGCAAAAAGAACCACAGCAAACGCAATGCACAGCACAGAATCCAAAGCCCCTCCAGAAGATCAGGGACAGTCTCTAGTAAAGGACCTTGCACACTTGGAATCAAATCTAAGCGAAACAGAATTCAGGGCTGCATTAGTCAAGACACTCAGAGAGCTCACTCAATGCTGGCAAAGTACCCAGACACAGTTAAATGACATCAACAAGAAATTTTCTGAGCAAAATGAGTACTTTACCAACAAAATTGAGAAACTAGAGCAGAACCAAAAGGAACTCCTTGAAATGAAAGGCATCATGGGAGAGCTGAAAAAAGAACTGACCAGCATAGGAAACAGGGCTGACCAGCTAGAGGAAAGGATGAGTGAAATTGAAGATACAAACACGGAAATGTCACAGAGGGAAGAAGAAAGGGAAAGGAAAATCAAGAGAAATGAAAGAGCCCTACAAGACTTTCTGACTCCATCAGGAAGAACAATATTAGAATAATAGGGGTACCAGAAGGAAGCGAGGTGAAATCTTCTCAGAGTCTACTAAAACAAATAGTGGATGAAAATTTCCCTAACCTGTGGAAGGAATTACAGCCCCAAATCCAAGAGGAAAGCAGAAGCCCTAACTTCCTAGACCCTAGCAGATCTTCTCCAAGGCACATTGTTCTGAAGATGACAA
>PVKE010041016.1:0-14353 GCA_004027555.1 Craseonycteris thonglongyai | reverse complement strand
TTTGTTTGTCATTATTTACCATCTACATTTGGAACCATGGTAATTTCATGGACTCCTCATACACCAGAGGATGTCAGAGTTTGATGAAAAATCATCAGCATCCACTTCAAAAGTTAGTAGCGATTTTAAGAAAAATAACAAGTACAATAATGAACATGTACATGTACAGCTATACAACTCTATCAAGAATAACTTTTCATTAAAGCTAAATGATTATGCTTATAAATTTTCACTTATATTTGTAAACCTACAAAATGTGAAATAATAGCTGTTAGTGAGTTGGCTCCATTAACTATAAAACTTTGTAAATAGTTAAAATATGCCAGTCATATATTAGTTATCATACTCTACAAGCAGAAAATCAATTCCAGTAACAGATTAATCATTTCATGCAAATCATGTAATCAAAAATTAAGTTTTTGTAAGTTCTTTCTGTCAAAGATGAAACATTTGACCTTTTTAATCAACTTTACTGAAGTATAATTTAAATATGATAAAATAACCCATTTTAATTTACTAATAATGAATTTTGACACATGTACACTTTGGTAACCACCACAGGGACGATAAAGATATAGAATATTTTCATCATCCTAAATCATTTGCTATTAGCCTTTGGTATTTAACACCTTAGGCCCAGGAAAACATTGACCTGCTGTCTTTACAAAGTAGTTTTATATATTTTAAAATTTAATATAAATGAAATTATCAATACATACTACTTTATATCTGAATTCTTTTACCCAGCATGACTTTTTAAGATTCACTTATGTTGTTGCACGTATCATTAGTTTGTTCTTTTGTTGATGAGTACTATTCTTGTGAATATACTGTGATTTGTTTAGCCATTTGTTGACATTTGTATGGTTTCAGATTGGGGCTATTATTATTCAAGCCAGTGTGATCATTCTTATACAGATCTTTGTGTGGACATATGTTTTCTTTTCTCTTGGTTAAATACCTAAGAGTGGGATTTCTGGATCATATGTTAAGTATATATTTTATATTATAAGAATCTGACAAAATATTTTCCAAAATAATCTATTTTATACTTCTAAAGGCAATGAAAGCACTTTCCAATTGCTCTCCATTTTTGCCAACACATAGAACATCTTTTTATTATTGTTTGAATTATACAGTTATAGCTCATTGTGATTTTAGTTTGCATTATCCTAATGATTAATTATGCCTAGAATCTTTTTTACATGCTTATTGGTCATTTGTGTAACTATTTGTGAAGTGTATATTCAAATATTTTGCCAAGTTTTGTTGGGTTGTTTATGTATTCACTATTAGGTATTATGACAACTGTTTATTATAGCTATGAGTCTGTATACATATGTTGCAAATAGTTTTTACCATCTGTAAAAATATGAAGTGGTTTATATCATATTTACAGAGGTGTGCAACCATCATCACTATATAATTTAAGAATAATTTTATTATCCCAAACAAAACTCTCTAGTCATTAGCAACCACTCCCCATTTTTTCTGTTCTCATTCCCTGGCAACCACTAATTCACTTTCTGTCTCTATAAAATAACCTATTCTACATAATTCATATAAATGAAATAATAAACTATGTGGTCTTTTATGACTGATACCTTTCACTTAGCATAATATTTTCAATTTTCATCAATGTTGTAGTATATTTCAGTATTACATTCATTTTTGTTGTAAATAATAACCACTGTATGGATATATCACATTTTACTTATCTAATCTTTGGTTGATGGATAGTTATTTGGTTCATTTCCATTTTTGATATTATATGTGATACAGCTATGAATATACATGTATAAGTTTACGTGTGTGGGCATGTGTTTTAATTTATTTGTTGTATATCCCTAAGAGTGGGATGCTGCACTATATGTTAACTCTGTTTAACGTTTCAAGGAACTGCCAAATTGTTCTTCAAAGTGGTTTGACCATACCACCAGCAGTAAATGAGGGTTTCCGTTTCTCCACATTCTGAACATTTGCTATTGTCTGATTTATTTTAGTCATCCTATTAGGTGTGAAATGTTATCTCATTGGGATTTCATTTGCATTTCCCTAATGACTAATGATATTGAGCATATTTTTATATGATTATTGACCATTTGTATATCTTTGTAAAAATGACTTTTCAAATCTCTAGGTCATTTTTTAATTGAATGCATTTTTATTTTTGAGTTCTTTATACATTAGGAATACAAGTTATCTTATCAGATATATGATTTTCTAATGTATTTCTCTCAGTCTATGAGTTGTCCATTTTCTTGATAGTGTCCTTTGAAGCACAAAAGATTTTAATTTTTGATGAGGTCCATTGTATTTATTTTATTCTTTTGTTGCTTATGTTTTTGTATTCAATCTAAAACACCATTGCCTAATCCAAAGTCACAAAGATTTTACACTTATATTTTCTTCTAAGAGGTTTATAATCTTATTTCTTACATTTAGTTCTCTGAACTATTTTAAGTTAATTGTACAAAATGCGAGATAAAAACCCTATAATTTATTTTTTTTACTTTTTTTATTTTTTTATTTTGCATGTGAATTCTCAGTTATCCCAGCACCACCTTTTAAAAGACAATTCCTTCTTCATTAAATTTTCCTGGTACCTCTGTTGAAAATGCTTATGCCAGTACCATACCCTCTTGATTACTGTAGCTTATAGTCAGTTTTGAAATTAAAAAAATGTGAGTCTTTCAACACTTTTTTTCTTTTTTCAAGATATTTTGGCTATTCTGGATCCCTTAAATCCACATAAACTTAAGGATCAACTTGTCAGTTTCTGCAGAGAAGACAGCAAGATTTTGATAGAGGTTGTACTAACTCTATAGATCAATTTTGGGGACTATTGCCATCTTACCACTATTAAGTCTTCTGATCCATAAACAGGGCTGTCATTTCATTTACTTAGACCTTCTTTCATTTTTTTGAATGTTTTGTAGTTTTTAGAGTACCGATTTTACACTTATTTTGTTAAATTAATTTGCAAGTATTTTGTTCTTTTTTATGATATTGTAAATGAATTTGTCTTCTTAATTTCATTTTTGGTTTATTCATTGCTACTGTATACAGAACAATTGGTTTTTGTATGTTGATCTTATATCCTTTAACCTTGGTGAACTTGTTTATCAGTTCTAGTTGTTTCTTAGTGTGTAGTACAGTATTTAAACAAAGCTGTGCAACAGTTTTCTCCTAGCAGAAAGGTACTAAACAAAAATACATATATAATTTCAGTTGATGGCATCACACATATTTGTTCATTCAGATATTTTCTAGATCCTTAAGATAAATAGTATCTCCATGAATTTTAAAAATAAAGGTCCATGATCAAACCAGTGCATATAAATGTTTTTGGCATTGTTTGAAAAATATTGATTTTTATCAATGCAGGTATCAGAAGTATTTTGAATTACTTTAATTAAGAGTTTCTTTCAAAAACTCTCTGCTTCAAGTTTTAACACAGAAGTAGTCATTTTTTTTTCTCATTGACATGCATTAGAAAGTATTTGATATTATTTCATAGAAGTCAGCAAGCTGACATTGAATATAAAGTAAATTAATCATTTAATATATAAGGAAAATTGAATATAAATTCTGTTTTTATAAATTAATTAACACTTTGGGGTACTAAAACAAAGCATCATTTAGAAAAATTCTATACTGAATCCATGTATAGATGGAAAAATTATTATGAAAATTGATAACTATCTTCCATTTTCCCCATGTTACAAATTAAGATTTTCATAAATGAAATTTTATTTAGTACACAGTATAAACTTAATTTATATTGTCCACTGACATTTTGGTCACTAAGAATTCTAGAACTTTATAAAAATTAAACTAAGACAGTAATTATATTATCATTTGTTTGTTCTTTCATATGGACATAAATTTTTTGATCCTTTATACACGTATCTTTTAAACAAGTATGGTTATCAAAATGGTCAACAATAGAATGAATAACTAGATGATATAGAGAGAAAGATAGAACTCATTGACTCTTTCTTAAAAACAACAGCTAGTTGGCAATAGAGTGGCCTACCTGGTGAAGTAGTGGGCTCTCTATCACTAGAAACATCAAAGTAATGGGTTAAGAACAACCAATCACATCTATTGTCAAGTAGACTTAGACATTATATAGAAAATTTGAATATATGACTTCTAAGAAAATACATACTAGGACAATAAAATTTAGTGAGATTCAGTTCTCTGTTATCTAAAGTGTTTTGCCCAATTGTACGCAATCTAGTAAAACTATAAGTCCATAATATATGTTTACACATGCATGTACATTCTAATGGGAGCATTGCTTTCATTTACTGGGTAGATTTGATTTGTGTGTTTGTGTGTGGGTATGTGGGGGAGGGGGTATGCACAATATGTATAAGTTATGAGGATATACAGATTTTTATTTTTCTTATACTCTTATCCATGGTACAAGATGCAAATTACTTCTGAAAGAAAGACAATACTGTGAGCCAACATTTTTATATCAATTTAAAATCATTGTCTTGTTTTCAAAGGAATAAGAAGAAAAAACTATTCTCTTCATAAAGATAGAAAATTCTGAAAATTAGGTTTTAAAATAATACTACTATACCTTAAGGCACAGCATTAAAAACAGATTATAAACAATGAAAGAAATTTACTCACATGTAAACTTAATAGTTCCTGATCTGAAACAGCTAAAGTAGAGACCAATTTAAAAAAAGAGAAGTGCTAGCTGTTGAGAAGGCTATTTGAAGTACCATCAATGTACTCAGCACTGTGAAAGAAATATGAATACAGTCTGGCCTTACATCCTATGAGTTTTGCTGATTGCACTATATGAAAAGATGCATCTGTTCCTCTCTTAGAACAAACAGTCGAGTCTTTAAAAGGACACTCAAGGAATCTGCAGGGAAGGACTCTTTTTGGTGACTATTCCTTAAAAACACGTAAGCCCAGTCCTCCCCGAACCAGTGGAGGATCTGACAATGATTGTGAAGGTGGAGAAGCTGTTGACCCAAGCCCCCATACTACACCAGATGCAGTACGGAAGCAAAGAGACTCTCAGGGCTCTGATGGTTTAGAAGAAAGAGGGGCCTTGCTTAAGGGCACTAAAAAGAAGTCAACTCTTCCAAATCCATTTCATTTGGGGAACTTGAAAAAGGACCTTTCAGAAAAAGAACTAGAAGTATATAACACAATGAAATTGACATCTGGTCCTGAGAACACACTTTTCCACTATGTTGCCTTGGAAACAGTGCAAGGCATCTTTATTACTCCTACCCATGAAGAGGTGGCTCAGCTAAGCGGCTCTATCCACCCTCGGCTAATAAAAAATTTCCATCAGAAAAAAAAAAAAAAAAGGAATCTGCAGGGATTCTGAGGCAGGGCTGTTAAGCACAGATCTCAATGCGTGTAGCTGTTCGCTTGACATTTTGTGTGTTGCACACACTTCTAATGTTCACCAATAACATCTCTGAAGCATGGAAATTGAGGCTTCGTTTAGTACTGACAGCAGCATCATTTCAAAGCCAGATATTACAGAAGACAAATGTACACTTTGGCCTGAAATCCTGAGCTTTTACAAAAACATTCCTTCCCTTAGCTGAGGCTTGTTTATCTGTTTAACTTTCAGAAAAAGAAAAAAAAAAGTGTACACTCTGTAATTTCTTTAAAATGAAATGAATAAATGCAGTAAAATAAGAAGTCCACGAGGTGTTTTTCTTTTTTTAAGATTTATTTTATTGTTTTTGACAGAGACAGAGAGAGACAAAGACAAAGAGAGGCAGAGAGCAGGGGGAGGGCCCAGAGCAGTCTCCATAGTTGACAGCATTAGTTTTCCATATAGTTTCACTCCACATGTAGGCATGGGGCTGCACAGGGCAGGAACTGGGCTGGGGGCCTCCCACATGGGAGGCACACCCCCTCGAGCCAGGGGTCAAACCGGGGGCAAGAACTGAACTGGGGGACTTCTGCATGGGAGACACACCCCAGCTCAGCATATGGGTCCACATGGGTCAGGGCCAGGACCCGATTCTCAGTCTCCAGGTCTGCAAAGCAAGCACTCAACCCACTGAGCCATTCTGGCTTCCCTACAAGGTGTTTTATGGAAGCCAGAGGTTGATTCAATTTTAAAAATCTTTGTCTAGAGCTGTGCTATCCAATATGGTAGCCACGAGACACATGTAGCTATTTACATGTCAATTAAATTTAGTTTAGTATAAAATTCAATTAAGATTGAACACTTACACCCTCCATCAAATAAGACATATTTTAGTGCTCCAAAGCCATATGGTAAATGGTGACCATATCAAACAGCACAAATGTAGAACATATCCACAACAACACAAATTCTGTTGATCAGTGCCATTTTAGAGGAAAGCAATCAATGTATTACCCAAACTTTAGCGATAAAAGCAATACAAAGAGAAAAGTTGAATCAAACACATTGTTATAATTCCTGGTACTTAAAGAAAGGAGAAATATTTGACCTCAACTCTCTAAATTTACTCTTAATATTTATTAGACTTACTCAATTCTCCATAAAATCATGGAATAATAGGGAAAACAAAACACAGAGTATAGCAGAAATAGCAATCAGCCATAGTTATAAATACACAAAAATGTGTATGTTGGGAATTAGGGATTTCTAGATCTCAAGAAAGCTAGAATCTTATATTTTTTTCCTTTGTTATAAAATCATTTGTGTGGTCATCTAAACTAAATTAAATCTCTGAATCTTTGGATGGTATATTCTAATTTTCAGATTTCTACTAATATAATGAGAAATAATATGAATGTATCAACTTATTGAGTGAGCTAAACTCAGAGATAATAGGATAAACTTAATTGTTCCTACAACTGACCCCTTAACTTGATATTATCCACTCCTAGATGATACCTTTGCTAAAACCTACAGCTTTTTAGTAACTATTAGGCAGTAAAAAGAGGACAGTCTAATATAATGACATAACTTGCAGTCCATTATCTGATTCAAACTTCTCCCTCCTTCCAACTAAGAGCCACTTCGTGGGTATAGCTGAGTTGGAACCCTCATCTCTATTTTTCCACCTTGCTCAGCTTTCTAATCCTGCATCCATGGATCAGGGAAAGGCAAGAGAAATTAGGGTCAGCGAATCTTCATTTGATGGGAGCTGGATTGGAGATTTCAAAGGTTAGCCTTCTTTACCATTGTGTGGCTTGGAGGTTCTGGAGAGATACATAAACTACCCCTTGTTTACCACTCTTATCCCTCTCAAACATAAATTTCTTTAGCCAACCACTGTCACTGTGTTTACTTATAAGAGAGCATAATGATACAGTGCTAAAAGCAAGGGATTTGGTATTGAATGCACAAGAGTAAAATCTCTCCTCTTCTACTGCCTACTAATGGAAATTACAAAAGCATTTTACCTATTTACACTTTAGTCTTCTGCCATATTTGTTGTGTGTATGTGTGAACTATAAGATATTTGAAGTATAATAAATAAAACAGAGTGTGTAAAATAATTTTTTATTTTCTTTTCATCTTTTTTTTCCCTTTTCACAGATTATATTTTGGTGTTGTATCTAAAAAATCATCACATTTCCTAAGGTCATCTAAGTTTTCTGCAATGCTATCTTCTAGGAGTTCCATGAGTATAGTTTTGTTTTACATTCAGACCTGTGATTCATTTTGAGTTAATTTTTATGAAGTGTATAAGGGCTGTGTTGATGAGGGCAGGCTGATAAATTTTGCTTCCACTGTAATATTTTTTTGATAACATTAGACATATCTATACATAACCAGTTCTGTGTAGTCAGATGGTATCTACCCTCCAACATTCTTGATCTTGCACAACAGATGGCTTACATTTTTCACCCAGTGCACATTGAAATGGAAGCATACTTAAGATGTTCGGTTCAAACAGCATGCTTTACTGAATTCTTAACAGTGAAAAAAACTTTCTCCAATTGAAATTCACAGACAAAAGCAAGCCATTTATGGTAATCAGTGTGTTGATGTCAGTACAATAAGATGATGGGGAAGGCAGTTAATCTATGATGCTGAGGTGAAGTCTACAGGGAAAAAATGGTTCCAAAAACAAAACACTGATGTCTTTAAGGACAAATTCCAAAAACTAGATCAGCATTGGCATAGATGTATTGAAGTGTGTGGTGATTTTGTAGAAAAATAATTATGCAGCTTTGAACATAAATGATGTAGGTATATTTCTTTTTTATTTCATTAAAATATCTTCTTCCATTAATGTTCTACTAAAGTGAAGGCAAAATTTATCGGCCCACCCTCATAGATCTATTTTTGCATGCGGTTGTCCAGTCATTCCAGCACAGTTTATTAAAGAGATGATCTTTGCTCCATTGTATTGTCTTTGTTCCTTGACAAAAAAAATCAGTTGATTAGATTTATGCGGGTCTATTTCTAAACCTGATTATTAGAAAAATGCCCTAGTGTACTTTTATGCAATGGCTACAGCAGCAGAATCTGTAAATATCACAGCATATATGGCTGGAGTCCATACTGCTTCTACAAAAAATAACCTCTTACTACCAAACTTTTGCCAACCTGATGTCTTTGCAACATGGTAACAAACTGCTCCCAAACCAGAGAAATTAAGATGGAGACAAAATGGTTAAAAATTTATAAACAGTCAGAGTAAAGGGAATCCCTACACTGCCTATTGGTTCTTTCAAGTTCCCTGGAAAACCCCACTTTTTTGGTTTTTACATTCTTTTACCCACTATTGTGCATTTAAGATGACTCAAAACATAAACAAACTTTGGTGTGGAGACTTCTAAATATTGCAAAAATGTTTTACCATCAAAATCTGACCTATTAAATTCATAATTCTAGAAAAAGTATTTTTGGTTCCAAGGACCTCAAATCTCCTCTAACTGAAGCCTTTGGATACCTGAAGATAACTTCATTCAATTGCCACCTAGAATAGATCATCAATAAGATCTTATTGTATATATGCTTTCCAGATGAGTTGAAGCATTCCCCTGTTGCAAGTCTGATGCCCTTACAGTAGCAGACACTGTTAGAAAATGTGTCTTCCACTTAGGGTATACCTTCCATAATTTCCAGTGACTGAGGCACCCATTCACTGGTCAAGTATACAATCCTTCATAAAGGCTTTGCAAATATCTTGGAATTATTGTCTCTATAACCTTCAACCATCAGGCAAGGTTGAGAGCATTAATGTGATCTTCAAACTTGAAATCTCTAAACTCACTGAAATTGCTGGACTTCCTTGGCCTAGGTGTTGCCTCTGGCCTTGCTGACTGTTTGCAATATTCCCTTTTGGAACCATAAATTCACTCCATATGAGAAAGTCACTGGTAGACCAATGTCTATTTGTCTGCAACTTTTTGCTGATCTCTTGTTATCCCATGATAATATGGCCAGCTACTGTACATCTTTAGTTTAATATGCTAAAGCCTATCACCAACTGGTAAAAGAAGCCTATCAAATCCCAATTCAAAAGATCCTCTTGGTTACAGTCTAGAGCCTGGTGACTGAGTATTCTACAAATGTTATCAGGAAAAAAAAAACAGCTCTCAAGCACCCTTGGAAAGACCTTACCAAGTGTAACTGACCACTAATATTACTGCAAAAGTAGAGAGCATTGAGCCTTGGATAAACATCTCACAGAGGAAGACTGCTCCACCTAACATTTGATTCTGCACATATTCTGGAGTTCTCCAAATAAAATTGACAAGATAGAAAACCAGCTGACATTAACATAGATTGCATTCACCCAAAACACTAGATCAAGTCTTCACACTTTAACAAAATACAACCCCTCTTTTCCTTCTCTTTCTTTTCTTTACTCTAGCATTAGCCTGAAAAGCTAGAGTTATAACCTTTCAGATTGCTGTATTTGTTATTGAAGATTTCAATCTATCCACAATGCTTAGAGACTTGCTGGCCCTCCATGTTACCAATTTCTCTATTTCCAAGATCACTGAAAACTATAATCAACTCTCTACCCCTGGAATACTCTTACTTAGTTCAACTTTTATGACCAGAATAACTTGTGCCTTCCCTTTACCTTTCTTTGTTTATAACTGTACACACCCAACTAGACACAAATACACAAATATTAGTACACTGTATCCCCACATTGCCATGACTATCTAATTCAGGTTTGTCCTTAATCCCTAAGAGATCTCACCAGTAGCACCCATCTTTGCAAGGTATTTAGAACAACTCTTTATTTTAAGCTAGATTTTCTTTGTCTGTATTAAAAACCTAACTGGCACCTGCTTTAAACAGGAAAACACAGCAACCCCTGTGAATAAACCCATTAGTGGTGCCTCCTTAAGGGAAATAGTTTGTGCAATGACACAATCTATCATTATTTGTGGTGACTATCATTCTTCTTGGGCCTACAAATGCATAGATAATATTGTACAGCCAGACAATGCCTTTAGGTTATCTAACTGTACCATTGACTTTTCAATAAATGTACTATGTTATCTCATTGGTCAACACCCCTATATTTATACTGTTGGATTAAAAAAGACCTACCAGGAGGCATTAATGACTCAGGATTTACTTTCTTTGTCAGTTCTTCATTTCTCTGGCTAGGTATAAATGTAAAGGAGAATATGATCAGAAACTTGTCCTAACTCTTGAAGATATTGCAGAATGCAATGCTAAGACAATAGCTGCCCAACAAAAATCCTTACATTATCTGGTAAAAGTAGTTCTGAATAATAGAACAGCTCTTTATTATCTTTTAGTTGAATAGGAGGTGTCTATGATCTGTCATACAACATCTGCTGTGCCTAGGATTAACATTTACGGGAAGGTTAAAACTCAGTTATATAACAACACTGAGCCAGACATTTGGTTGAAAAAGGTGACTCTTTCCACAGGTTTACTTTTGCCCTATTTAATTTTCATTGGTTTTGGTTTTAGGGAACATGGTTTCAAAATACGTTCCAAACATTGGAAATTACCTTGCCTATAATAATCATAATAATCTCCCTGGTTCATGGTATTTTCTCAAGGGCTTTAAATGCATGTTCACTGCATTGGAAGTAGCCAGCCTTGCTTTGCAGCTTAGTCTCTTCTGGAATCTTTAAGCAGTTCAAGTGGTAGCCATTTTCTGGAATCTTTAAGCAGTTCAAGTGGTAGCCATTTATGGACATCTTTGTGGTTCAGTCCAAGTGGCCCAGGGTATAGAAGGGGGTTAGGTAAAGTTGGTCCACAACAAGGCCCCTCCCAGAGGCCCTGGGGCCAGCACACCAAGTGGCCAGCTTCAGATAGGCAGAGTACCTCTCAGCTGCCTCCATGGATGACATACTTAAAGGGATGACTAGGCAGGCATCAGAATCCTGCTAAAGTGAATCCTGTTCTATGGGGTCAGGACAACACAACAGCTCTTCCACTGTAGCCACAGCCAGTCCTCACAACCAATCAGCCTGAGGATCAAATCCTCCCATTCATGTGCAAACAGCAAACAAGACTCAACTACAACAGGAGGGTACACACAACTCGCATAAGTGACACACCTGGAACACCTAGCTTTGAGGATCAGGGAGACTGTGCCATTGGGACCTACAAGACATCTACTACGTAAGGCCACTCTACTAAGACTGGGAGACATAGCAGCCTCACTTAATACATAGAAATAAATACAGGGAGACAACCAAATGAGGAAACATAGAAAAATGTCCCAAATAAAAGAACAGAACAAAGTTCCCCCAAAAAAGAACTAAGCAAAATGAGGACAAGCAACCTATCAGATGCAGAGTTCAAAACACTGTTTATAAGGATTCTCAATGATCTCAGGGATAACTTCAACAAATACATAGGAAACAAAAATGGAGATTAAAAAAACATTTTAGGGAAAGCTGGGAAGGCTCAGTGGGTTAAGCGCTCGCTTTTAAGCCCCGGGGAACAAGGATTGAATCTGTTTTGGACCCACATGCTGAACTGGGGAATGCCCCCAGTTCAGTTCTTGCCAGGACCTATGTGGGAGGCTCCCAGCCCAGTACCTGCCCTGAGCAGCCCTGTGCCCACCTGTGGAGTGAATCTATATGGAAAACTAATGTCAACTATGGAGACTGCTCTGGGCCCTCCCCCTTCTCTCTGTCTCTCTCTGTCTCTGTTTCTCTCTGTCAAAAATCAATAAAATAAATCTTTAAAAAAACATTTTAAAAAATAGTCAAAAATAATAAATACTATCACTGAAAGAATACACTAGAGGAAAACAACAGTAGCTTAGAAGAAGCAGAAGATAAAATCAACAATTTAGAATATAAAATAACATAAAATACCAAATCAAAACAGCAAATAAAAAAATTAATGAATCTAAAAATAAAAATTTGAGGAAAGTTTAAGGGGCCTATGGAACTACATCAAGCATACCAACATTCACATTATAGGGGTACCAGAAAGAGAAGAAAGAAATTGAGGAACTATTTGGAAAAAAATAATAACTAAAAACCCTTCTAACCTGGTGAAGAAAATAGACATACAAGCCCAAGAAGCACAGTCTCAACCAAGATGACCCTGAAGAGGTCCACACTAAGATACATCATAATTAAAACACCAAAAGTTAAAGACAAAGAGAGAACCTTAAAAGTAGCAAGAGAAAAGCAACTGGTTACCTACAAGAGTGTTCCCATAAGACTGTCAGCTGATTTCTCAATAGAAACTTTGCCGGCCAGAAAGGCCTGGCACAAAATATTCAAAATGATGAAAAACAAGGGCCTACAACCAAGATTACACTACTCAGAAAAGCAATCATTTAGAATTGAAGAACAGTTAACAAGCTTTTCAGACATGAAAAAGCTGAAGGAATTCATCACCACCAAAATAGTATTACAAGAAATGTTAAAGACTGGGAAAGCCGGGATGGCTCAGTGGGTTAAGCGCTCACTTTGCAGTGCCGAGGACTAAGGATCGAATCCCAGCCCAGGCCCGTGCGAACCCATATGCTGAACTGGGGAGTGCCCCCAGTTCAGTTCTCTCTGTTCCTGTATCTCCCTCTTTCTCTGTCAAAAAAAATAAAAAAATAAATAAAATTTAAAAATCTTTAAAAGAAATGTTAAAGAGACTTTAAAAAGAAGAAAAAAAGTAAAGATCAAAAATATTAATAAATAAAATGGTAACAACTACATATCTATGAATAATTACTTTAAATGTAAATGTATTAAACATCTCAATCAAAAGACATAGGGTAGGTGAATGGATAAGAAAATACGACCCTTAGATATATTGCCCACTAGTGACTTACTTCAGATCAAAAGATACATACAGACTGAGAGCAAAGGGATGAACAACAATAATGCATAAAAACGAAAACAAACAAAAATGCTGAGGTAGCAATACTGATACCAGAAAAATGGATTTTAAAAGAAAGGCTATAACAAGAGGCAAAGAAGGATCCAGTAATCCCACTTCTGTGTATATATCTGAAGAAACAAAAACACCACTTTAAGAGATGTGTTCATTGCAGCATTATTTACAATAGCTCTAATAAGAGGCAACCTGGATATCCCTCAAAGGATGAATGGACAAAGAAGAGGTGTTACATATATACAATGCAATATTACTCAGTCATACAAAGAATGAAATCTTATCTTCTGCAACAACATGGATGGACCTAGAGGATATTGTACTGAATGGAGTAAGTCAGACAGAGAAAAACAAATGCCATATGATTTCATTTATCTGTATAATCTAGAGAATATAATTAATTAACAAATGAAACAGAAACAACCTGATAGATCCAGATAATACGTTGAGGGTTGCAAGCCAGGATCAGGGTTTGGGAGCAAGTAAAAAAGGGGGAGGGATTAAGAAATACAAATTGGAAGTTACAAAATATTTATGGGCTGTAAAGTAGGGTATACAGTCAATAATATTTTAGTAACTATGTATGGTGTCAGATGGCTACTAGATTTATTAGGGTGAACACCTCGTAAGTTATATAAATATCTTATCATGATATTATTCACCTGAAATTAATACAATATTGTATGTTAACTGTAATTGAAATTCTTTTTCATTCTTATTTTAAAAATAAGAACATGGGGATGCCAGGATAACTCGGTGGTTGAGCCCTTACCTCGTAATCACAAAGTCTTGGGTTCAATTCCTGACTCTGGCCTGTGTAACCCCATATGCTAAACTGTGGAACAACCGGTAACCACTGGGATAGCACAGTGAAAAAGTTTCTCAACTTCAATTCAGGAGGCCTCTGGTTAGGTTTCCACCTCATGGGGCCCCACAACCACCTGTGTGGAATGAAACTACGTCACAACTAACGATGTACAGCTATGGAGACTGCTCTGGACCCTCCCCATTTCTCTCTCTCTCTCTCTCTCTCTCTCTCTCTCTCTCTCTCTC
>PVKE010041015.1:0-14354 GCA_004027555.1 Craseonycteris thonglongyai | reverse complement strand
AGTTAAGAGATGTGGTAAACACGAAATGTATGAGGCGCTGTGGAGCTTCTGCTCAGCTATAGGCGGCCCAGTGGAGAGAAGCAGGTAAGAGAAGTCCCTACAATGTTGGGAAATAGCCAGGGACAATAGGGAACCAGGTTCAGAAGCCTTGGAACTGGCAAGGTTAGGTAGGCTAGAGCTGAGAAGCCCTGTTGTGGCAACTCTCTACTCTCAGAAGTAGCATCTCATGTGGTATCCTGGAACTACCTTGCATGGCCCATGCTGAGTTTACTCATCTGCCTTTTCCCTATTAATATTTGCATATATATTCAATACTTAAAACCCAAAAGTGTGATCTCCATTTCCAGAATATTCAAGCTAACTTCTACCCTACCAACCCTCTGACTCTTAATAATATGCCTCACAATAAATTTGAAAGATACAGTTAGCGCTCTCAAAAAATGTATAGTTTCATAGGGAGCATAGACATGCACATGCTGCTCAACCAGTCCAGCCCTCTTTGTGGGTTTCTGTGTTCTAAGGGTCAAAAATGATTTAAGACAGTGATGTGTGCCTTTCAGAAAGAAAAAAATAACAATTACTTAAACTTGGACTCAAGTAGACCAAGGGAGCTGGCTACATAACACTTCACAAGGAAGAAACCACAATGTAACCTCAAAAGCAAGTCACTAAGCAGAAACCCATGAGGTTTTATAACCATGATCCTCATCACCTCCCTTCAGGGTTATCACCAACTCAGTGCTTTGCAATCCTCAGGTAGATTAAGACAAGAGAAGAGCCTTAAACTGTCATGAGTAATTCTAGCTAGTTCGGTGTCTCCCTGCTCCGGTCATCCTGCTGCCAAACAAGCCTCATACCCCAGAGCAGTGGTTCCCAACTGGGGCAATTTTGCCCCCAAGGATACTTGGCTATACCTTGAGATATTTTTGATGGTGAAAACTAGGGATGTTAGAGCTAATACTGGTGTCTCATGGATAGAGATAGGGATGCTGCTAAACATTCTACAATGCACAGAACATCCCTGCACAACAAAGAATTATCTGATCCCAATGAGAAACTCAACTCTGACCTGGAGGGAATTCTTAAATTCAGTCAGACAGGGAAACATCTATTCTGCTCTTAAAAGCCTCCAAAGACAGGGGTCTCCAACCTCCCTGAAGAATTCAGTGCAATGTTTGCACTACCCTCAGTTTGCTCACTTCGGATTACCTGGAAGGAACCTGTTCCTTTCCATATTAGGGGCACAGTTTAAAAAAACATCAATTCTTTAATCTGGAAAAATACAAAGAAGAGAACTCTCTATGATGATGGAGGCTATAGAGAAGGAAAACTGGGTCTAGTTCACCAATTGCTAGGATATCAGAAGGAAGAGACTTTGAACCTATCTAAGTTTTAGGATGAATGACTGTTATTATGTCCATATGTGCAATAACTTCATTACCTCAAAAAGGTGATATAATGTAAAAAGGTAAAGGCATTCTTAAAAGGGAGTGGATTTAGATATGTTTACAGCTCCTAAAACCATACAAGACTATTTAGAATAGCCAGAAATACTAGGGCCAGGTTTCTTTGAAATGGATGGCATGAAAAGAATTCCTGCTCTCCCTCCACACCTCCTTCTACGCCTCAGAGACAGAAGTTTGAGTTGTAAGAGCCATGAGCCTGAGCCAGTCATTGGGCTAGATCTTATATTTTAGGCCTTCTGAATTTCTCCATGCTGCAGTTCAGGTACGTTTTCTCACATGTTGTCTTTCAGGGAAAAGTTGAAAATCTACTGTGTTTATTCCAGAAAAACCAATCTGGATAATTCAGATCATGAACCCAGTTTTTCTCCTAACTCTGAGCTTGGGGTAAATCTAAGCTATCCTACATAATTTCCCCCTACTTTTCACTGTACTTTAAGTATATATCAACTGCTTCTGTGTGATAGCAATCAGCTGGGCCAGATATACAAATTCAACCCTGCAGATGTTTTACCACTATCTAGAGATTTGGAAGATGGAAGATCGTTGACAACCTTACAATGTTTCCTTTTTTTTCTTTTTTTTTTTTCTAACCCTAACCCTAACCCTAACCCTAAACAATGTTTCCTTTGCTGAAAAGATCAAAGATAATCATATAAAGAGAAATCACCCCCTCCCCCACCTCAGGGGCTATGCCCACATTTAAAGTAGTTGTTGAGCAGTACCGGGTAGTATTCTATCTCTGGAGATGAGTGCCAGCTGTGAGGCTTGCCTCAGGTGGGGTTAGCTGAGAGAAGCAGGCATGTGGGGCTCAGTAATTGCTAGATAAATGTGAGACAATCTCCTCTTTCAAGTACTGTCCTCTATTTGCATAACCCTTTGGTTCAATGCCTGCATATTAACTTCACAACTTTAAAACAAATCATCATGAAATGAAAATCATGATTGGCAAAGAGAATACTCTTGACATTCCTTATTTAACATGAATTTTGCTTCTAGATTTCTGGTCTGATTTCCTTTCTACCTTTTTAAAAAGCTCTCTTACCTACCACAAGCTGATTTAAAGGCCACTTTCTTTATTCAGGTTTATCTCACAATGCTTTTTGAGAGTCATGGTGAGAATTACTCTTTTATAACTTTCCTTTACAATCTAAGAACCAACTGGACTTAATTTTTATCACATAAGGCCTTCTAGGACTAAATTTGGACTCCTGATAATACCTACCAATTTTCAATTGCATGGTAATGAACCTACCTTTTAATTGTATGGCTATGAACTACTTAAAACAAAGGAGAGGGTCTTGGCTCCTCTTTCTGCATGAAAGATCCTCTTTTTGTTCATTCTGATTTTGTATTGCTGGCAGATGTGCTTCTAGCAAAATCAATGCCCATTGGAAAAATTATAAAATAACAAATGGTTATTTGTGTTGAAGCCTATCATATAGTTGATGTCAGTCTGGTTATCCTGGCCCTCACATGGTCCTGAGCTCTGATTGATCACAAAGGTTTCTGCACCTGGGTTCAGAGCCCTGTCGATAAATCTTTATCCTGGTACCTGAACTCACACTAGTCACGTGATGAGCAGTGGCATGAAAAACTTGGTCAGCTTGCTCTTTCCAGCAAAGCAATCTATAAGAGAAAATTAATTTAAAAATTACGTGGTGATCTATGAGTATACAAAAAATGAACAAAGAACAGCTTTGCTAAAGAGTTATTTGTATCAAGCTACCTACAAAGGTTCAAGTTCTGGTAACTATATTTGAGATATGTGACCTTGGGCAGGGCACTTAGTTTCTCTATGGTTGAGTTTCCTCAGATATAAAATGGGGATAATTATTATGTTTATAGCATAGAACCATGGTGAGGACTAAATGAGATACTCTAGTATGGTGCTGGGTATATGGAGAGTTCTCCATATAATTCCAATCAGTGTTTTTTTATCCCTGTCACAAAGGTTAATGCTGGCCATTGTTATGTACATTATTGATTTTTACATATCAATATTGACTTTTTTTAAGACTTATTTTATTGTTTTTTGACAGAGAGAGAGACAGACAGAGACAGAGAGAATGGGGAGGACCAAGAGCAGTCTCCATAGTTAACAGCATTAGTTTTCCATATAGTTTCACTCCACAGGTGGGCACGGGGCTGCACAGGGCAGGAACTGGGACGGGAGCCTCCCGCATAGGCCCCGGCAAGAACTGAACTGGGGACACACCCCAGTTCAGCATATGGGTCTGCCTTGGCCCGAGCCGGGATTTGATCCTCGGGCTCTGGGGCTGCAAAGTGAGCACTTAACCCACTGAGCCATCCCGGCTTCCCCCAATATTGACTCTTAAAAAGAAACAACAGGGGAAGCCGGGATGGCTCAACGGATAAAGTGCTCGCTTTGCAGCCCCAGGGATCAAGGATCGTATCCCGGCCCAGGCCCCGGCCCGGGTGGACACATATGCTGAACTGAGGAGTTCCCCCAGTTCAGTTCTCACCGGGGTGAAGACCCCGGCCCAGTTCCTGCCCTGTGCAGCCCTGCACCCACCTGTGGAATGAAACTATGTGGAAAAACCAATGATGTGCAACTATGGAGACTGTTCTGGGCCCTCCCCCTTCTCTCTGTCTCTGTCTGTCTCTCTCGGTCAAGAAAACAATAAAAATAAATCTTAAAAAAAGAAACAACAGGTGTGTTTTTGCGACATTATCCTTAAATAAGTTTTGTCCCTTTTAGTCTTCCAATCTGAATTATTTACCTTTTGGCTTAGAAATCAGCTGAGATGATCTTACATATCTTAACTCTTATGCTTCTGTTTTTACTGGAGTCCAGGAAACATTTTTTTCCATCTGATGCCAATGGCTGTTCCAAAGTAAGCTCGTGCATCACCACTACCAGCTAACTGATTTATAGGTCACGCAGAGTGCATGCCTGGTAATGTGATGTGCTTAAATATAGTAATCCTTCATTTTTAAATAATAGTATAGAGAAATGACATTTCATTTCCAACTCTCCTTTGAATTGCTGAAAAGATTGATTTTACCAGGCATGTTAGGGTAGGGAATAAGAGACCCAGCATGTGGAAAAAGGCATTGCAATTTCACTAAATCCAGGGACAAAATGGGAGATTCATTTCAAATGTGATACTATCAGGCCAGTTGTGTGATTCCAGAAGTACCAATTGAATCAGTAAGCCTATGACCAAACTGCATTGTGGTTATGAATGAAATGGCTCCTGAAAAGGATCTGCCCACTAAATGGGGAGTTTAATTTCAGAAATCCATGATAAACTCCAGCAAGGATACCTGCCTAAGGCTGATAACAATAGGGTTCACAAAAAATTTCAGTTAGCAGACTGTGTCCCGTGATGACGTTAATGGAAATGTGTTTATCATTTGGGCCCTTTAAGAATAATGACCTTGTAAAAGCTCTAGTCAGTCCTGAAAGTGGGGAAAGTGAGGCATCATGAACTCCTCCATGGAGTCCTCTGGCAATAGAATTTAGCTGAAAATATCTAAAGAACTGACTTTACCTCACTCTGTTCACTTTACTGTGTTTTATGTGATTAGCTCTGAGCCCAGTGACTCTGTCCCATGCTCATTCACCCACGAGGATCCTAGGATAAATGCTAGCTTTTAATAGGAGGACCAAGGGCAGAATCAAGAGCAAACTCATTAAGGCCTGAATGCAAAACTTCTTTAGTGGTCATGCCCTAAACCAACATCATGCAAATTTTAAAATTCAATCAAGTCAGTGCATATGCACCAGGTTTCTTTAGAAGTCAGTTGCAGATAATATGAACCAAATTTAATTGCTTAGTATGTTGATTTCCTTCCTTTTTCTCTACACCCCCACCACAATTTTTTTTCTTTTAAAAAACATGATTTTATTGGGAAGCCCAAGGTCATTCAGTATAATTTTGGAATTCAAACAGAAGGCAAAGTTTGATAATAATAAAATTGAGTTTTCCTCCTGAACTCAATGTGAACACAAATGGCTGTTCAAGGATAAATTTTTAAAGGGGGAGGGGGGCGTTAAATCATGATCTTCATGCAAATTCAAGTGAACCCATGTAATAAAAAAATACGTTACTTAACTCACTAATTAAGGAGGGAACCAAGAGGCCAGGGGGTTGCAAACAAGGACTGCAAGCCAAATCCAGCCATCACCTGTTTTTATAAATAAGTAGTTATGGAATACAGCCATCCCCTTTCATTTACATATGTCCATGGCTGTTTCCCTGCTACAATGGCACAGTTGTATTGTCCACAAAGCCTAACATATTTACTGTCTGGCCTTTCACAAAAAAAAGTTTGCTGGCCCCTGATATGGGCCATCAGAGAGGCTGAAAGAAATTTATAAATAGATGAAAAGAAATTTACAAACAGATGTACAAGGCAATAATCAACTGCATTCTGCCAAGAAAGAAATATTTGCATTACAACTTACAGAGTTATAAAATAACTCAAAGAAAATCAAAGGTACAGATAACCTAGAAAATATACTAGACCTGGGCTATTAGCCCTATTACATGGACAGAAACTCAATCTAGGGATCCAGGGAGACATCTTGTATTACTAACTAGGGCCAAGGTGGAGAAGAAGCTGGGATTCGGATACAAGGAGAGTACCATAACACAAATCTCCAATGAAGGGAATTTGGAATGGAGGAGTCTGAAGCCAGCCATGAGTGCCTCCTACATCAAGCCTCTGTTATTCTGGAAATGGGCAGGTCTGAGTCCTTGGGGTAGATCAGCACGCCCAGCTGTGGAAAAGCTGGGGCAGACAGAGGCTGATCCCAGCCACTCTCTTGGTTTCAACTACTATTATAGGCTGAAGACTCTCACATCTACATTTTCATCCTTAACCTTTCCTTCAAGATTCACAGTAGAGTTATATAATTTCCTGTTACTGCTCTAATAGGCACTTCAAACTCAACATGTCCAAAATTAAACTTTTTAAAACTCTAAACATGCTCTTCCTCCTGTATTCACTATCTCACTTGGTGACATCACATTCAACCAGGTATGCAATCCAGAAACCTGCCCTCCTTAATTTCTCCTCCCTCCAGTACCACCTGACACATCCATCAAAGGTCTTACATCTCTTTTTTCCTGTCTGTCTCTAGACTCACTGTTTAGTTTAAGATCTCACCTGGGGGAAGCCGGGGTGGCTCAGTGGGTTGAGCGCTCACTTTGCAGTGCGGGGGACCAGGGATCGAATCCTGGCCCTGGCCCGTGTGGAACTGTATGCTGAACTGGGAGCTCCCCCAGTTCAGTTCTCTCTCTGTCTCTGTATCTCTGTATCTCTCTCTCTCTCTCTCTCTCTCTCTCTCTCTGTCAAAAATAAATAAATAAACAAATAAATAAATGAAATCTTACTTTAAAAAAAAAAATAAAAGATCTCACCTGTAAGGTCTTCACCTGGACTAGTGATACCTTTTAACTAGTCTTATCTGTCTGAAACTCATCCAGTGGTGTACTGGAGCTCCCTTACACCAGCTGGTGAGAACTGGTTATATGCATCTCTTCCTAACCGTGTCCCATGATGTCATATTGGGAGCCTGAATTTGGCCACAGTGGGAGTATTTACACCACAGAAATTGGCAAACACTACAAATCAAAAACTTTTTCATAGAAAACCGCTTATTAAACATTAACAACACGTTTACCACTACCAATTCCCTGCACTTTAGCCAAACTGATCTTTGTAAAATATTCGCTCATCTATGCTCCTCTCCCGATTAAGACTCATCAGTGGTTCCCTATGGCCAACAGATAGCATTAAGCTCCTTAACTGGAAGATGAGGCCTTTTATCATCTGATACCTGCATAAACATCCAGCTTCCTTCCCCCGCCTCCTTAGGCTAGCTCAAAGGTCACAAATCGGCTCACTAAAGCCTAAATCCCCTCATACACATATTTTGTTTGGGCTGCACTCTGTCACTAGCTTTCTTTAGCCAACATTTAAAACTTAAAAACAATTTACCCCAATATCCATATTTCTAATTTCTATTAAACAGTTCCAACACCGGGCCCTCATTTGTGCTTAAAACGAGACTTTTATAACAAGAAGCTGATCAGCAGATGCCCCTCTTAAAGTTTGTACTCTACAGTTCACCAGTTCCTACCATTTACTCATTCAAATTGTGCGTGTGGGGAAGCCGGGATGGCTCAGTGGGTTAGGCGCTCACTTCGCAGCCCCGGGGACCAAGGATCGAATCCCAGCCCTGGCCCGTGTGGACCCATATGCTGAACTGGGGAGTTCCCCCAGTTCATTTCTTGCCGGGGTGAGACCCCGGCCCAGTTGCTGCCCTGTGCAGCCCCACGCCCACCTGTGGAATGAAACTATGTGGAAAAATCAATGATGTGCAACTATAGAGACTTTTCTGGGCCCTCCCCCTTCTCTCTGTCTCTGTCTCTGTATCTCTCTCTGTCAAAAACAATAAAAATAAATCTTAAAAAAAAATTGTGCATATGCATCCACACCTAGCCGTTATTTTTGTTACCTATTATCTGTTTGCCCCTGTTGTTGATAATATCATAAAGTCCTAATTATTATCAGAAACCTCTGACCCTCACTATAGAATCTCTCCTGCTTTACCATGGCTATCCTGATGATAGTTCACTGTCCCTGAACAGTTTACTTAGGGAAATGCGGTAGAATGAAGAGAGGCAGAAGCAAAGGTTAGAAAAGGATGAGAAATCTCTAGTCTTTGGGTCAGAGTCTCCATTTCGAAGCAATAGAACTGTAAAAATGACAGTCAGGTACTGTCCTAGGTTTTCGGGACTTCAGGGTATTCCTTTCTGAGCCTGTTAATCCTACTTAAGAGTCTTGAAATGTGTACCTTTTCAAGCAAACACAGGAAGACCCAAAGAAACTGGCTCACATTGACTCCAACTTTGGAAACTAGAGATATAAATGAGTGTCAATATCTTAATTTGAGATTAGAAAACTTTGTTACTTTCTGCTGAGTGCCTGCTGTGTGTCTAGTACTATGCTGCTAGATGCTGTAGGGACAAGAGCAGACGAAGACAGCTCTGCCTTCAAAGAGCTCACAACCTTATTGTGTTGGCAAGAAAGATATATGTGAAATAATTAGAGAACTTAAGGCATTATCAGAAAAATGAGGTCTTGGACGTAGCCTAGTGGTCCATAAAAGATGGGGTCAAGTTATGAGAAAAAGCGATTAAAAAAGCCATGGCCTAAAATGGCCCTTCACTGGCAGAGAAATATGGATAGACCATTTCACAGGGGAGCTCACAGAACAGACACACAAAGAGCAATGACTGACCAGGTGTGGCCACCTGGGAATGAGAAGGCCGACTAGACAACACAAGGCAGCTGGGTGGGAGGACATGGTGAGTCATTGCAGACCACTTTTATTTTGAAAAGATGTCTTCTCTGGTTTCCCAGAAGCCAAATGGAGAGTCAGAGGTTCCTTGTTGAGCATCAAGTCAAAAGACAATGGAATGAGATTATTTCAGAAAGCCTTCCCAATTCTCGGCATAAACAGAAACCATTCAGCTCCATGACACAAGCGGTGCTCAGTAATGTTCCCAAATGCCATTGTGTGTCTTTTTTTTTTTTTAAGATTTATTTTTATTGTTTTTGACAGAGAGAGATACAGAGACAGAGAGAAGGGGGAGGGCCCAGAACAGTCTCCATAGTTGCACATCATTGGTTTTTCCACATAGTTTCATTCCACAGGTGGGAGTGGGGCTGCACAGGGCAGGAACTGGGCCGGGGTCTCACCCAAGTGAGAATGAACTGGGGTAACTCCCCAGTTCAGCATATGGGTCCACATGGGCCGGGGCCGGGATTCGATCCTCAGTCCCCGGGGCTACAAACTGAGCGCTTAACCCACTGAGCTATCCCGCTTCCCCAATTTGTGTGTCTTGAACAGGCCTGACAGGATTGACATAGAAGGAAAGAAAGGAGAAAATAAGAGTAGGAGAAATAGAAAGAGTAAGACAGTGGGCAGAAAGGACAGGAAGAGCACCATAGTAGGGCACATACACACACCTCCAATCTAATCCAGGGAATCCTGTGCTACTATCTATTTTCCTTCCACTCCCAAATCCTACCTCTAGATCTCACAGAGATTGAGGACTATCCCTGCCAACTGAGAAGGGACAGATTCCCAGATCTGAGTTTTTTTCTTCCTGGACCAACTGTGACACATTGCTCACTTACCATCTCTTCCAATTCTAGGATTTATGCTGGTTGTGGTGTTTGTGTTCATTACCAGGCCCACACAGATCTACTTTGTCCTTAGCCTGTAGGTTTATGTTAATTTCTGAGATTATTCTGTCCTGTGTTCAATTTACTTTATGAGGCAGTTGCTCACTTCCTGCTGTCGTTTGTAGCTGCTCCCTCTAAATGTTTAACAATGTTTACTTGCTACTCCATCCAAGCAATTGATGACCAGTGTGCAGCCAGCTCTCAAGTATTCAGAGGCTGACTTTGCAAGCACTGCCTGAAGGAAACACATTTCATGCAAACTCTTTCACCTTTATCTCCTCCACCAAGGTGTAAAGGAGGCAAAGATGATGAAAGACTAACTTGCCCCTTTGTCAGTTCTCCAGCAATTGTGAGTTTCTAAAACATTTTTTAAAAGTAAAAAGAAACTATTGATTAAAACAACACTTGAGGGAAGCCAGGATGGCTCAGTGAGTTAAGTGCTCACTTTGCAGCCTTGGGGACCAGGGATCGAATCCTGATCCCAGCCTGTGTGGACCCATATGCTGAACTGCGGAGTGCCCCCAGTTCAGTTCTCACTGGGGCGAGACCCTGGCCCAGTTCCTGCTCTGTGCAGCCCTGCCCACCTGTGGAATGGAACTACCGTATGTGGAAAAACCAATGATGTGCAACTGTGGAGACTGTTCTGGGCCCTCCCCCTTCTCTCTGTCTCTGACTCTGTATCTCTCTCTCTATCAAAAACAATAAAAAATAATAATAATAAAAATAAATCTTTAAAACACTTGTTTATTCTGTAAGAATCACCATTATCCATATTCTTCCCAGTTAAAGTAAGTGTGATTTTTAAAGATTTATTTTATTGTTTTTGACAGAGAGACAGAGAGAAGGGGGAGGGCCCAGAGCAGTCTCCATAGTTGACATCAGTTTTTCATATAGTTTCACTCCACAAACGGGCATAAGGCTGCGCAGGGCAGGAACTGGGCCGGGGGCCTCCCACATAGGTCCCGGCAAGAACTGAACTGGGGGCACACCCCAGTTCAGCATGTGGGTCCACATGGGCCGGGGCTGGGATTCCATCCTCAGTCCTCGGGGCTTCAAAGCGAGCACTTAACCCACTGAGCCATCCCAGCTTTCCCTAGATACATTCTTTTTAACCTCTGTGTGCCTCAAATTCTTCATTTGAGGAGAATATTTACCTCACAAGGCTGTTGTGGATATTAAATGAGTAAATACATGTGAAGTGCTTAGAACAGTGCTTGACATACAGTAAGCATTGCACAAATAGCCATTTGGTGAGGAGGAGAATTAGCAAAAGAATGGTGACGCTAATTCCTGAATCACTAACATTTGATGGGCCCTGTGCTCTCTCTATTTCCAAGGCTTAACCCTGCCCTTTTATGTTTTGTTTGTTTTACCGTACCTAGGTCCCCACTCTGATGATGGATACCCAGTTCTCTGAGTTCACACCAGACATCACTCCCATCATGCTGGCCGCCCACACCAACAACTATGAAATCATCAAATTGCTTGTCCAAAAACGGGTCACTATCCCACGGCCCCACCAGATCCGCTGCAACTGTGTGGAGTGTGTGTCCAGTTCAGAGGTGGACAGCCTGCGCCACTCCCGCTCCCGGCTGAACATCTATAAAGCTCTGGCAAGCCCA
Source organism: Craseonycteris thonglongyai (assembly GCA_004027555.1). NCBI lineage: Eukaryota > Metazoa > Chordata > Mammalia > Chiroptera > Craseonycteridae > Craseonycteris > Craseonycteris thonglongyai. Next base: position 3,040 of record PVKE010041015.1, on the reverse strand, counting down.
TCACTCATTGCCTTATCGAGCGAGGACCCCATCCTAACTGCTTTCCGCCTAGGCTGGGAGCTCAAGGAGCTCAGCAAGGTGGAGAATGAGTTCAAGGCTGAGTATGAGGAGCTCTCCCAGCAGTGCAAGCTCTTTGCCAAAGACCTGCTGGACCAAGCTCGGAGCTCACGGGAACTGGAAATCATCCTCAACCACAGAGATGACCACAGTGAAGAGCTTGACCCTCAGAAATACCATGATCTGGCCAAGCTGAAGGTGGCAATCAAATACCACCAGAAAGAGGTAAGCTGAGCGCTTCTCTGCTTTCTCGAAGCTTAAGCCTGCCAGAGTCCAGAGTAGTGGAGCGAGAGTCCGTATTTTCCTACTACTTAGCCTTTTAACAAACCAGTGATTAAACAGGCCTCAAAAACAGACCCATTTATCCAAGGCACATATCACTTCTGCCTATTTTCTTTATGGCCAGATAAATAAGAAAAAATATTGATCATCTGATTCTTTGATGGGAAAACACTCACTCAACAAATATTTATTTATCGCTATTCTAGGTGTTCAGAATACAGAAAACAAGCACTCACTCTGCCTTCACGGAGCTTAAATGCTAGAGGTACACTAAGTAAATAACATTGTGAATATATAACTACAAATTAACGCCAGGGCTCTGCAGGAGAACTATGAGAGCACACAACGAAGGACCACCCCCCCCCCCCCCGATATACTGGAACATGGGTATCTGGATGCTGGTAATTGTTCACAAAACGACGTCCTTGGCAGTCCCTCACCAAGAAGGCTGAGACATTAACTTGAAAGATGAAGTCATATTCAGAGTGTGTAGTTCTGTAGAAGGCTCGCACAACATCTGCTGTGGTGTGAGCTCCAGACTTTCCGGGTTCACTTCTTTGAGGGAGGTCAGATCACAGGAGAGGCTTTGTTTTCCAGCTTGGCCACATTTACAATCTAGCCAGTGCTGTTCTATGCCATTACATCAAACCATTTGGGGGAGCCTCCTAGCAAGCCAAATTTCTCTCTAAGGAGACAGCATGGTACAGTAGAAAGAGCAGGGACTTTGGAGCCAGAGAAACTAAGGATGAAATTCCAACTCACCAGCTGTAGGACCTGAAGAAGTCATTTACATTTTCTGGACATATTCTTTTTTATTTATGAAATGGAGATGAAAATAATTCCTTCACTTCATAGGGCTATTCTAGTAATTAAATGAGAACATGATGGTGTGGCACAGGAAGTACAGTAGACTCTCGGTTAACCAGCAGCCATGGGGATTGGTAGAGGCCGAATAAATGGAAGTAGACTCTCCATTAACCAACACTCTCAAGCTGGCAGTGCCACATCTTTATGGGTCTGAGCTCTGAGGCAAATCACATTGTGTGCTCACTGGACCCCTTTCTCTCAGACAAGAAAAAAAATACTATGCCTTTGAAATGAGGCAAAAATGAGTACCAGGAGCAAGCTTGAAGATTTAAAAAATGACAAGAGAGCACATGGAGACTGAAAGAGCTGTGCAGATTTAGGGACAGACAGGAAATGGACAAGCCCACCCGAGTCTCCTTATCCTGTCACTAAACACTTTATTTCACTAAGCCTGAAGTTACTTAACCTCACTTTTCTCTTCTGAAAAATGGGGATAATAGCAGGAACACTTACCTCCCTGTAGAAATAGAAAATTTGAATAAAATAAAACAGGTAATATATACTTATACACAGCACAATATTCAGCATACATTAGGCATTCAGTAAATCTTAGCTGCTTTTATTTTTCATTTTCATTTTTATACATGGGGACCCATGGTATATGGTCTGTGTACTAAAATTGTAGGTTATAAATATAGCAATGGCCCATCCCCTCCCTTACCCCTCCCTCCCACAGCCCTGCTATTGATACGTAGTATCAGTTGTGTTAAATAACCTGCTATAAGGTCTGATTGACTTTTCTTCACTTTAATACATTTCCATTGATGATGTATATTACAGTTCCAGTGTTATTCACTTTACACAAATTGTTATAATACTGTGAGAAAAAAATCACAGGTATTTTTAAAACATGAATTGCTTCCAGATGAAAAAAAAAAGTTAATAGGAATAGAAGTGTTCAAAAAAATAGATATAGCAGAATATAACCAAAGTTTTCATTACTTACCTCACTAGGGAGCAGATAAACTTAGTAATTTTAGGCCCCCATCCCCCTGAAAATTGACAAAGCATTTATTTAAAACAATTTCACTGCACTATGTTATCAATTCTGTAATAATACATCATCTACCGACTATTTCATCACTTGACCTCTTCTGCTCATATAATCTTCATTTGCAAATTTTAGTTACTGCTCAATTTGGAAACCATTGTGATGACTTCCTCACTCTGACGGGATCCACTTAGCTTGTGACCGTGGCCTCATGCTTGAGTTCTACATTCACTGCCCTCCAACCCTAATTAACCTTCTCATCATTTTTCTCTCATGTTTTAGCCCTTTATTTTCCTGAAACTTTCTTTGTGCCCTATTTCAAAATTTCTCTTATTAGATTTACTACCGAATATCTCCATGTTACTCTATGTTCATACAAAACATTTCTCAGCTATCATTATACCAACCTGAATATGCCATAGGGTTATGACTTTTTGCTCTAATTAAGCACCAGATATTCCAAAATTGTTTTCAAGGTCCACTTGTTGTGTACATTCAAGTAGAAAATGTCATTTGTTTTATTGTGGTAAAATATACATAACATAAAATTTACCAATTTAACCAATTCAGTGGCATTAAGTACATTCACATTGTTGAGCAACCATCACCACTAGGAACCATTTCTTTCTTTCTTTTTTTTTTAATATTATTATATTTTATTGTTAAATTTAATGGGGTGACATTGGTTGGTAACAATCAGACAGTTTCCCAATGTACAACTCCACATCACATCACCCATGCATCACATTATGTGCCCAGCTCCCAGAATCATGTCCCCCTCCAACACCATATATCCGGTGCCCACTCCCCCCTCCCCACACAACTCTCCCTCCCCCCTCCTCC
>PVKE010041014.1:0-14355 GCA_004027555.1 Craseonycteris thonglongyai | reverse complement strand
GTTTCGTTGAGGCAGGCTCTTTCCACTCAGTAACATGGACAAGTCTTGAAGTAGATTTGACTGGGTATTATTTCTGGAATTTTTTTGTGAATTTAGGCACCTAGGAACCCATTTCTTCAAGTGCCCTTTCATTCACTGCATTGTGAGACACTGAGAATAAACTGATACTAACTATAACAGCTCTCAAGAAATGAGACTGTCCTGAAACATGTCTTTTTTCTCTTAGGCAACAGTTACAACACTCTACAAATCAACTTGCCAAGGAAACAAATGAATTACTGAAGGAATTAGGTTCCCTGCCCCTTCCCTTATCTACTTCAGAACAGGTTGGTATTTTCTATTTTTGTTTGTTTTGTTTTTTAATAGGAAAAGACTTTTAATGGAAAGGCAGTGTGTGAAACAAAAATAACTTGGCCTTTGGTGCTAGATAGACCTTCTGTAAACCTCAATTGTCTTATCAATAAAATGGGGGTATGTGGCAGTTGTGACAAGAAAAAGAATGTATACACCAGATCTCGCAAAGTGTCTGGCACTTAATAGGTACTCAATGTGTGTTGGCTGCTGCTATTATCAGTAATAATGTTAATATATTAGTAAAATGGTTTAACTGAAGAAGAATCTCAATGTTTGCATCCATTTGGGGTTTGGCTAGCAGCTTCATGTTTTTAGGCCTGATCCTAGTTTGTTTTGTATTCATTTTTTATAAATTTCAATCATATGTGTTTTATGTTTTGCACTTTCATGTACCATCATGAATCATTTATAGGTCTCAGGTTGAGGAAATGCTCAGGGAAAAAGATTTCTCTTTTCAAGTAATTTTATTCAGTGGCCATTTAAATCTTTTAAAAACACACACTTTTTACAAGGATTCATTGTTCCCTTCACATGATATGCCATGCCTTTTGCTCATACATTCCTGAAGTCAGAAGTGCTTCCTCGGGGGAAAGCCGGGACGGCTCAGCGGGTTGAGCGCTCGCTTTGAGGCCACGAGGACCGAGGATCGAATCCCGGCTCCGGCCCAGGCAGGACCCACATGCTGAACTGGGGAGTTCCCACAGTTCGGTTCTCTAACTGTCTCTGTCTCTGTCTCTCTCTCTATGTCAAAAGTAAAATAGAAATAAATATGCACTGAAGATAAAAAGATAATTACTCTCTATAAATGTGAAAAGATATAAAAAAAAAACAACAACAACAACAAAAAAAAAAGAAAAAAAAGAAGTGCTTCCTCCATTATGACTTGACTCTTTTACCTGTTATTTCTGGTCTTCTTCAAATCCTCTCTTCCAGGAGAAAAAAACTTCTTTGTCTACTTAAGCCTATTGTAAGTCTGTTTTGCTTTTGGCTTCTATACCATTCATGGGGTACACTTAACTTATATTACTTTTTATTATTTAAACTTTTTAAATGATGATGTCTTTGATAGCTCTGAAGATGACACCTTTAACTCCCTATCCTGGGTTGTCTGTGAGCTGTAGCTATTAGAACATAAAATAATTTTAATGTGTGTGACCATCATTTTTAGAGAATGACATAGAGTAGAAATAGAGTGTGTACCCTGTAAGAAGGGTAAATATTGTTCATGAAACTTTTGTTTCATATATATGTGTGTATACAGTACTAGGTCAAGATGTCACATTTTTACTGTGTGTCTCCATCAAAAAAATTTGGAAATTGTTAATTTAACCCATAACTGGCAAGCTGTTTAATGAAGTATATGTTCAGTTTTTAAAGGTTTGGTGCCCCCTTACACAAAAGAGAAGATCCAAAGCTTTGTATCTTGCTACAAAGTAGTTATGATACAAGTAATCTTCATATAATCACCCTTTGGTTCTTCATAATGTGTGCTATTTGTTTTAATTGTTACTCATGCTGATATTTCAATTATGGACCAGTTCCAGCTTGCCAACCAGTATCTGAATTGTTCCCAAATTACCCCTTTCCTCCTCCCAGCTGTGCACTTAGGGAATACACATTTGTAGATAATAGTAATAATAAAAAGGGAGTAGTTAAATAGTAGCCTAGGCAAAATATAAATAGAAAATTAAATCTGCTACCAAAAAAAAATAATAAATCTAATATATTCCAAAATCAAATAGATTATGTACGGGGTATGCTATTGTTCCTTTCCATTATATTGGATCTTTAAGAACTTGAAATAGGGGAAGCCAGGATGGCTCAGTGGGTTAAGTGCTCACTTTGCAGTGCCGAGGACCAAGGATCTAATCCCTGCCCCGGCCCTGGCCCGTGTGGACCCATGTGGTGAACTGGGGAGTTCCCCCAGTTCGGTTCTCTCTCTGTCTCTGTATCTCTCTCTCTCTCTCTCTGTCAAAAACAATAAAAATAAATAAATAAATAAAAAGAACTTGAAATAGATCTATAAACATACTCTCTTGGGTGGAATATAATTCCCTTACTCCCTTCTTCCGATTGTGCTGAATATGAATACTCTTGCCTGTCAATTCTTTCATCTAATTAATTTTAGCCCAATACTCATCTTTTTGCCACTGTCCTATATATCAAGGCATACCTTCTGCTTTCAGTATTTTTTTCATGTTTATGTACTGTGATCAGTGATCTAATTGCCAAACCCAGTGGCCTTTTTTGGGTTCTTCCTCACTTTTTTTCCCTGATTTATTTGATCTCTTGCTCATCCTGTCTTTACTGAAACTCTTCTTTCCATAGTTCCCTTTCATTCTGTCCCCCAATTCCGGTGATCCCTTTCTGGCCTATTTTTCTCTTATTCCATGTTGGGTCTCACTCTCCTTTTCTGACTCTATCTATAGCTTCCTAGAAGTGGGCATGCCCCAAGGCTTTGCCAGTGATTCTCTAATTTTCTCACTCTATGCTTTCTTCATCAGAAGTCCTATCTACTTATATGAGCTCCCTGTCACCTTTATGAACATGACCCCCAGATCATTTTTTTTTTTTTAATGGTTTTCTTTTTTAATTGATTTTGACAGACAGAGACAGAGACAGACAGAGAGAAGGGGGAGGGCCCAGAGCAGTCTCCATAGTTGACAGCATTAGTTTTCCATATAGTTTCACTCTACAGGTGGGCGCAGGGCTGCACAGGGCAGGAACTGGGCCAGGAGCCTCCTGCATGGGTCCCGGCAAGAACTGAACTGGGGGCACAACCCAGTTCAGCATGTGGGTCTGCATGGGCCGGGACCGGGATTTGATCCTTGTTCCCCAGGGCTGCAAAGCGAGTGCTTAACTGGCTGAGCCATCCCAGTTTTCCCTCCAGATCTTTTTCAGCCCTAGTCCTGAAGCCTCTAAGTACTTGGCCCATATTGCTAATTCTTGTTCTGACATCTTCTCTTTAATATACTGCCTTCATCTAAAATTTAATGTGTTGTCTTATACCGAATTCCTTTTGTTTCACTCAAACCTCTTAACTAAGCTGATTGGCAATACTTATTGTCATTTAAAAAATTGAGCCCTTTGACCTAATATTCTCACTCATACAAATTTGACCTGAGGAAAAACAATTTGAGAGAAAAAACAACTATATACTCAGGAGCCAAATTTCCTGGACTTCTACTTGTCACTTACTGTGTGACCCTGGGCAAGTTACTTAACCTCTCTGTACCTTGGTTTCTTATCTGTAAAATAGGGGCTATAATAGTACCTAATTAATATAGGTTGTATGTATTAAATGAGTTATATGAAATACTTAAACAGTACTGTCATGTGGTGAACACTGTGTATATTAGCTGTTACAATGGGGCTCACTTTACCTTTATTATATTTTTCAGTTACAGTTGACATTCATTATTATTTTATATTAGTTTCTGGTGTACAGCATAGTGGTTAGAAGCTTATTTATAATAGTTAAAAAGTGGCATCAATCTAGAAGAAATGTTTACATAACATTTACTAGATCAGCTTGATGAAATATTATGTAATAAAGACCATAATTGTGAAGAGTATGGTAACATGGAAAATGTTTATGATAAACGTAATAGAGAATATTTTTGGATAGTGAGATTTTAGGGAATTATCTGTTTCCTCCTTTATTGTTACAATGTTTATGAAAAAATAAAAATCCTAGAAAAGGAAAATAAGTTTCTCATTTAAATTTGCTTTCAGTAGTACCATCACTCTCCCAGGTGTGAAATTTGAGTGAAATTTTACTCAGCCACTCACTAAGTCATGTTTCTTAAATCCTTTTTTAGTGTTCCCATTACTTACTCCATGTCCTCCTAACCTTAAACCTAGACTATTTATCTTTTTTTTTTTAATTTTAATTTTAATTTTATTTTATTATTTTTGACAGAGAGAGAGAGAGAGAGGGAGATACAGAGGCAGAGGCAGAGGCAGAGGCAGAGAGAGAACTGAACTGTGGGAACTCCCCAGTTCAGCATGTGGGTCCGCCTGGGCCGGAGCCGGGATTCGATCCTCGGTCCTTGGGGCTTCAAAGCGAGTGCTTAACCCGCTGAGCCATCCCGGCTTTCCCAACCTAGACTATTGCAATAATCTTTTGATTTTTTTTTTTTGGATTCCATGTTGTACATCATCATAGACTAATTTTTCTTAGTTATTATTTTGTACCCATCATGTTCCCTGCTCAGAAATCTTCACTGTTCTTTGTTCTTTAGAGATTGAATCCCAAAATCATTAGCTTGGTATTTAAAACCTGTGGTCAGCCCCTTCCTTGCCTTTCCAATTTCATCTTTTAGCTACTCTCATCTTTTAGCAAAATCTTTGGCTCCAACCAAACTACCTCCTTATAGAACCTTTTCAAATTTCTACCACCATGCCTGTGCTCACATTGTTCTCCTGCCTGGATTTGCCTAATCCCTTCTCTCTGCTTATTTACACCTTATTCTTCCTTCAGTGTCCACCTCCTCTTGAGGCCTTTTTGATCACTTGAGTTCTTACTGATTAGACCTGCCTGTAAACCAGGGGTGTCAAACTGGCGGTCCGAGGTAATTTTTTTGTGGCCCATGATGCTCTGAAATAAAATGAAAATAGAAAAATTGTTATGAAGAAAATAGCGCTTAGGGAAGATCGAGGCAATACCGTACACACAATTCCCTCGTTAACCCTTTAACTACTGAAGATGAGTATACACGTGGCCCAGTGCCTTTCCTGGGGGCCTGTGGGCGTGTATAAACACGCTGACTCAGTTTCGGTGACGTTTGTAAATGTGATGTGGCCCCTGTGAATCTTGCCATTTGCACCAAATGGCCCATGTTTTAATTGAGTTTGACACCCCTGCTCTAAACTCTTAGAGTACAGATTGGATCTAGCACTTACTTATAATGATTTGTTACTTGTATGTCTATATCCTTTATCTACAAATACATTGTAAGCTGTTTGAGGTTGGGGGTGAGTTTTTACTTCTGTGCTCTCAGCATACAGCAAATGCTCCCAGTAAGTGTTTTCTGAGAGTGGAGCCAGTAAACTTAATTAAGGTAGCCTGTAAGTATACAAAGTAGCAAAATCCAATCTGTTTAAATCCAGTCTGCATCCAAAGGTATTTATTCTGCTTTTGATTCTCTAGGGAACCAAAATTCTGAATTGCAACCCAATTCCCAGGTTTTCCAGAATGAAAGAAGGAAAATTTTCCTAATTGGGAATATTTGTGTGGTATAATTTTCCTTTTAGTAGGTATTAAAATCGAATGGTTTGGGGTTAATATGAAATTTCAAGTCCTTATTTATTTTCCTTAGCGCCAGCAGAGACTTCAGAAGGAACGCCTCATGAATGACTTCTCTGCAGCCCTAAACAATTTCCAGGCTGTGCAGAGAAGGGTATCTGAAAAGGAAAAGGAGAGTATTGCCAGAGCAAGAGCTGGATCTCGTCTTTCTGTAAGTTTATTCCCAAAAGAAGACCTTTGCAGATTTCAGGATGTTTTTTCCTAAGTTTTATTGTTTCCTCTTTGACCATTATTCTTTACTATCCCCCCAAATAATAAACATAGACATTAGCTGCTGCGAAAATGCCAGGTATAACCTATGTAAAAAATATATATATGGTCAGAGACTAGAAAGGAATATGTACAAGGTTAAGAAAAAAGTGACAGGTAGAATTATGTGTAATTTTCTTTTTTTATTATATTCGTCTTAGGTTTAAACTTTAAAAAAGGAAAAAAAAGAATCTGTTTTCTAAAATATAGTAGGCTAGGTTAATTGGATTACACTTCTCTTTGAAAAGGATTAACAAATATTAGATTTTAAAATTCAACTTCTCAGGATGCCAGAATAGCTCAACAGGTTGAGCGCTTGCCTTGCAACTGCATGGTCCTGAGATGGAATCCCGGTGATGGAATCCCAGCCCTGGCCCATGCAAACCCATATGCTGAACTGTGGCTCTACTGGTAACTGCCAGATGGTGATGAAGGTTCATGCTTCTAATGCGGGAGGCTCCACATCCACCTGTGTGTAATGAAACTGTCACAACTAATAATGTACAGCTATGGCGACTTCTCTGGGCTCTCTCCCGTTATGTCTCTGTCTCTCTCTCTCTCAACTTCCCCTAACAATAAAATAAATCTTAAAAAAGACAAAGAAGTTTTTAAATTGTTTATCAAATCAGTTTTAAATAATAATAAATCCATTACATATTAACATAAATATAAATGAGATTGTAATTAAAAACAAGTGTTTTCATCAAACAATAAAAAACTTAGTGGGCACTGTTTTCATTTTTGCAAATCTTTTTAACATCTGGCTTAATAGAAGCTACATTTTCATATCTGCCTCTGTGTTTGGTCTGTTGTGATATGTTGTTTTCACTGAGGTATTTGAAGAAAATCTAGATTACAGAGATATGTAATTAGAAAAGAGTATTTTAATTAACTTCTTCAAATTATTATGTTCTTTGATACTGTATCAAAACTTGATAAAATTTAGTTATGAAATCTAAAATTGTATTAATAACCTTTCATACTCTGCTACATTAAAATCTGTTGGTCTAATATATATATATATATATATTTTTTTTTTTTTTTTTTTTTTTAAAGATTATATAATTTTTTGACGAGAGACAGACAGAGACAGACAGAGACAGAGAGAAGGGGGAGGGCCCAGAGCAGTCTCCATAGTTGACAGCATTAGTTTTCCATATAGTTTCACTCTACAGGTAGGCGACGCAGGGCTGCACAGGGCAGGAGCTGGGTTGGGAGCCTCCTGCATGGGCCCCGGCAAGAACTAAACTGGGGGCACACCCCAGTTCAGCATATGGGTCTGCCTGGGCTGGGCCCGGGATTCAATCCTCAGGCTCCGGGGTTGCAAAGCAAATGCTTAACCTGCTGAGCCATCCCAGCTTCCCCTATCTTATATTTTGATTAGATCTTTTACCCATGCATGATTTTTATAATGTCATATATTTATTTGGAAAATATTGGTTCCCTGAGTTATGCAGGTCTTCTAAATGTTGGTATATTTCATTATAAAATAATTTTAAAATCATATATTATCTTCAGTTTTATCAGTAAAGTCTTTAGATATTGGACATTCTATTTATTTTTAATTTGAAAGCTAGATTTTATCACTGGCAACAAACACTGCCCATTGTTTTTCTTGAATTGAAAGGCTCACATTGTTTATTTTCAAGAACTTGTCTGCCATATACCCATATGAATAACAATAGATTGTCAGTTATTCTTTTATACATGTCATAAATATAAAAGCTTGTATATATATAAATGTTTAATTAATAAATTTATATAGTTTAAAATGTTTATAAGTTTTATATGGGCCACACTAAAATACACTACACTGATGACAGCTGATGAATTAAAAAAAAATGCAAAAATAATCTCATAGTATTTTTTTTTAATTGTTAAATTTATTAGGGTGACATTGGTTAGTAAAAATCACATAGGCTCCAGGTGTACAATTCTATAGTACTTTGTCTATGTGTTACAATATGTGTTCCCCACCCAGAGTCAGCTTTCTTTCCATCACCATAGATTTAGCTCCTCCTCCCTCCTCTCCTACCCCTCCCTCCATAATGTTTTAAGAAAGTTTATGAATTTGTATTGGGACACATTTAACGCTGACTTGGGCCACATGCAGCCCCATGGGCTGCAGATTGGACATGCTTGCATTAGACCTCGTTTCGAAATGAGTTTGTCACATTAGTACCTAATATGCTATAAATGTCCATTTTAAAAATCTTTACATGTTCTGAAAATTTGTTTCAAGTTTTCAGCTCTTAATCATCTTCCTCCAAATTTTTAAATAGGTTATAATTATTTTTTAATCCTCTCTCTTACTCATGTTCTCTCCATCCTTCCTGTTCAGTGTGGTTACTGTCCTGAGCCCTAACTGGAATGCAGATTTGCCTTCAACTACTTCATACTCATTTCCTAGTCGAGACAGATTGCCAGAGTCCTGTGCCATCTTATAGATCCTGTTGCTTTTTTACTCTGTAGTTAAAGGAAAACATTGTTTTCTGTGTTTGTGACATGTTTTTGGATAACAGCAGCAACATTGCCCTCTGCTTTCTAGGCGGAGGAGAGGCAAAGAGAGGAGCAGCTCGTCTCGTTTGACAGGTAAAGGAACTACTCAGACAACCTTCTGGCTAGTTGAGATGGGGATTCTATATTTCATACTTCTCATTTTAAAAATCAGTGAGAGGGAAGAAAAATAAAGGGAGACTTGGGTGACTTATAGTCCACCATATAAAAATGTCAAAACCCTGGGCTTTTCCAAGATCTTTGAATTATGGTAGGAATAATTTCTAGGTGAATAAAGTCCCAGGATTTCTCTAGATGACTAACTTGTGTGTTGAGGAAAGAACCTGGCTCACTATAAATAAGTATGAAGCCACAAATCTATAGGTTAGGAGGTCTAAATCATTTTGTTGCTAATTCATATTTAAGTTCTTCAGAGTTATTGGGTCTTTGTTACTGTTCTCTGAAATAGAAACAACTCATCCTTCTAGGAGTATTAAAAGAAAAAGCAAACAATTTGTATCTGAATGATGTGATGTCTTCTTTCTTAACTTCTTCAAACTGAATCATCTACAGCAGGTCCTCGAATAACACCTTTTTGTTCAATGTCTTTTCCTTATAACATTGACGAGAAGCCCTAGGAACTTAACTCTTGTTTATATCAATTAGCCTATGGCAAAAATGCTTTTGTTATATGTCATTTTGCTTAAAGTTGCAGAATCTGTCAACATTGAGGACTTAATATAATTCCATAGAAATGTATTTGTGGTATTGGTTCAGAATTTAAAATGTTTTGTCATACATATGTATCTATCTCTCCCCCCACTATATTATAAGGCTCTCAAAGCCCTGGGGTGCTGTCTTAATCAGTTTTGTATCTCCAGCATATGAAGAAAATTCTTTAACCGTTGTAGAGATGATATATGATTTATACATACAGTAGGAAAAATGCTTAATACTGGATTTTCAAAGTGTTTCATGTCTAGAATAATGTGTTACATGTTTTTCTTCTAAATATGATACCTGAAAAGAAGAGTTATAACTTCTGAAAACCAGGAGATGTGATTCTGTTGGACTAACTGGAGAAGCACTGGCCACTCTACCTGCTCTCCTCCACCCATTTAGTACCTAAGATAACAATGCAACTTTCACATTGAGAGTGCCCAGGAAGAGAATGGACCAGTATACTTCACTGACTTCAGACCTCTGCCTACTCTCCTTATCTAGCAAGCCCTAGCAAGATTGCAGTGTACCCTTAAGTAGAAAAAGCAAGGAGTCCCATCCCTCATCATTTTACTCCATCTCAGTCTTTCCCATGAAAGTTGGGACTTTGTTTTCTTGATGTGATCAGCACTTTGCCTCTGGATATATGAAGATTGTGGCCCTCAGGGACCTTGTATTGCTACCAGAGTCAGAGCCCTGATAATGTCCTTGCTTAGGCTCTGTTGGCAGTAGAAATGTAGATATGTCTTTTAATACTTTTTTTTTTTTTAAAGATTTATTTTTATTGTTTTTGACAGAGAGAGAGAGATATATATATAGAGACAGAGACAGAGAGAAGGGGGAGGGCCCAGAACAGTCTCCATAGTTGCACATCATTGGTTTTTCCACATAGTTTCATTCCACAGGTGGGCGGGGCTGCACAGGGCAGGAATTGGGCCAGGGTCTCACCCTGGTGAGAACCGAACTGGGGGCACTCCACAGTTCAGCATATGGGTCCACTCAGCCCGGGACCGGGATTCGATCCTCGGTCCCCAGGGTTGCAAAGTGAGCGCTTAACCCACTGAGCCATCCCGGCTTCCCCTAGATATGTCTCATGCACACCTTTGAGAGGAGGATTCAGCAGTGTGCTTGTTTCCCTTCAGCCATGAGGAGTGGAACCAGATGCAGAGCCAGGAGGATGAGGTGGCCATCACTGAGCAGGATCTGGAACTTATTAAAGAGAGGGAAACGGCAGTTCGACAGCTGGAGGTAAGAGCTAGGTTATGTTCTTTTTGACTCACTGTATCTCCACAAATCTACTTGGATTTTCTCTTAGTGATTTAAAAAAAGAAAAAACATGAAATGAGTCCTTTCATTTAGATACTATGTCTCAATGTAATCATGCTGAAGTTGAACTAATCTTATGATGGGGCTATGGTGCCCCAAAATACCCAAATCCTTTCCTCAGTAATATTGTCTGTGCTCTCCATGAGAATGTGCATGGAGAACAGAGCAAGGCAAATAGATGCTTTATTGCTCATTAATAAGACTTTACCCCCAAACCTCAATGCCAACCTCTGGGTTAGGTAGGGCTCTGTGGGGAGCCTTTTGCTTAGTTTGAATAGCCCAGAATAAAGGCAGGCCAGCAGGTTTGCTCCATATTTGTGTCTCCCGGAATCTAATCCCCAGTTATGGACATCACTTCAATGGGTTTTGAGATGGGGGTTGAAGAAAAGGTCTGTCTCGGGTCTTTCTTACCTGAGTTTCTAACTTTAACTTAGTAGTGACAAGTAAAATATCCTTAAACCTAAGTAGTTTTCTCCATGGAGGTAGAAGACTGCCATCCTTGGGGCATAGTGGGGAGAGGGAGTAATAGAGAGGAGAAACTTTGAGCTCTTCCTTGACCTTCATCTGTGGCAGTGGTTCTGAACCCTGGCTGCACATTAGAACCACTTGGGCATTACTTTAAACATGCCCCAACTCTCCTCCCTTACACACCAATTCTTAGTTTGGATTATGTGAAACTTCGGGGTTTTTGTAGGTTAAAAATGGGCAAATATCTATAAGAGGCCCTGGGCATAGATTTTTATTTTTTTTTTTTTTACAAATTTCCCAAATGATTATAATATGCAGTCAAGATTGGGACCCACTGCCCTGGTTCCCATCAGTGTCTGATTCATCCTCAAGTTTGATTATTTTATTGCCTTCAAAGATATATCTTTTTTTTTTTCACCTGCTATTACTAATCATTGATTTGAGTGAGATATATTGAGCTACGGAAAGGAATGCAGTTCGTGGATATCAGGAATGTAATGGACACTTCACGTTCAGTAAAACTGAATCTGAATTCCTTAACCATGCTCGATTTTCATATCATTTTCTACATCTAACACACAAACCCTATTTTACTGGGAAAACAACACTGCTATGTGTCTCTTCTCTCACACTACACTTCTGACACTTCTGGCCACCAAATGTGTGGATTTTTCCACATTAAGCAATTCTGCCACACCAGGTGGGTGTCCTACAATTTAACTCAATCCCGACACTACCTGCCTGGAGTTAGCAGCTGATCCCACAAGTTAAGGGTTCAATCCCACTCTTGAGATGCCAGTTGCAAGTCCATGTTGTCACCTGTGCTTCTGACTGACAGGCTATAAATTGGAGGTTCCCATGATCCCCTCCTTGGGTTTGATTAAGTTGCTGAAGTGGCTCACAGAAGTCAGGAAAACACTTTATGTACTAGATCACTGGTATATTATAAAAGCATACAACTCAGGAATAGCCAGATGGAAGAGATGCACAGATCAAGGTAAGTGGGAAGGGGTAGGGAGCTTAGAGGCGCTTACATGCCCTCTCCAGGTGTGCCATTCTTCCTAGAGCTCTCAGAACCCCATTATTTAGGATTTTTATGGAGGCTTCATTGCACAGGTTTAATTAATTAAATAATTGGCCATTGGGGATGGCTTCAACCTCCAGTGCTCCTCCTGCCTCCCCAGAATAGGATTGAAAGTTCCAACTTTCTAATCCCTTGGTAAACTTTCCTGGCAACCATTCCCCATCCTTAGGGTCTTTCCAAAAATCAAGTCAATAACATAAACTGTGGTGTGGTTGAAAGGGACTTGTTATGAATAACAAAAGATACCTTTACCTTTTATCACTTAGGAAATTGCAAGGGTTTTAGGAGCTCTGCATTGGGAATGGTACAAAGATGAAATATATGTTTATTATAAATCAGTTATCACACCTGTGTTATAGCCAACCTGAACTGTTTGCTCTTTAACCATTACCTTTCTGTTTACAGAACTTTTCTTTTGCTTTAAGGCACAACTCAAGTCCTACCTCTTCTATAAAGTCTTCCTCTTTTGCACTATGTTCTATACCATTTATTAGTAATTTCCCATATAAAGCCCTTATTTATCTTGTCTACTTATCCCCTCAACCACCAGTTAGCCATTAAGCCCTTTTGTATCCACCACAGCTAGTAGACTGTTCCAACTATAGCAGACTCTTAGCAAGTAATTGAGGTGCTGGCAAGAAATATTCTTGCCAAGTTATGATTAGCAAGTCAGTACTTTCAAGGTTTTTTTATTGTAGCATTCTGAGACAATGTATTGCAATTGAAAGATCATGGGTTTTAGAGGTACAATCCTGGCTACTATGCTTAGTTTTCTCATTTATGAGCTATGTGGTTCTAAACAAGTTACATAACCTCTCTGAGCCTCATTATCATCAAAGATACTTACTGCATAGAATTACTGAATGCTTAATTTAAATATAAAGGAGGCCTAGTAACTTGATAACATTATGAACTTTTAATTCTCAGTTCTGCCACTTGGTAGCTGTAAGACCTTGGGACAAGTCATTAAATCTCTCAAAGAGTCCTGATTTCCTCTTATGTGGAATGGGGATAATACATGTCTCATTGGCTTGTCCTGAAGACCAACCAATTAAGTGTTAGTTACTAATAGCTAACACTATGAAGGGCTTATTGTATAGTTCTAAGAACTTTACATATGACTTATAAGCCTTAAAAACACATGTATTATGTTAATAGCTTTAGGTAAGTTACTAACTTTAGGGAAGGAGAGAAAATGAGTGTTCTAACATGTTGCTTAATGTTAATTGTTTTTTTTTTGTGTTTCTTAGGCTGACATTTTGGATGTCAATCAGATATTTAAAGATTTGGCCATGATGATCCATGACCAGGGTGACCTCATTGGTATGTATTATTGATACTTTTAACATAAAGGTGAGTTGGTAGTATTCGTCTGCAGAGAAGTCAATAAAATGTCTTAGGAATTTAGGAATGCCATTTAAAAATTATTAAATTCATTTTCTTAGCAGTTTTCTTACATAGTCAGATATAGAAGTTCAAGTGAGGCCTCTATGAATATTCAGCTCCATTCACTTGCCAAAGCCTCTTAGTAAGTTTTTGGGTGTTTAGGGTAATAGCTGTCAGCTTCCCAGCTTTATTTCCAGAAACTTGCACAATTAGGGGGTTAGTCATTTTTTTAGCTTTTTATTTGGAAATAATTTCAAGTTTGTAAAAAATTGCAAAAATAAAAATACTAAAAGAACTCCTTTATAATTTTTACCCAGACTTACTTCTTTTTTTTTTTTAAGATTTATTTTATTGTTTTTGAAAGAAGGTGAGAGAGAGAGAAAGACAGAGAAAGGGAGAGGGCCCAGAGCAGTCTCCATAGTTGTACATTAGTCTTTTGACATAGTGCATTTCACATAGATGGATGTGGGGCTGCACAGGGTGGAACTGAACTGGGGACCTCTCTTATGGGAGGCGAGAACCTTCACTGCCATTCCAGCAGTTACCAGTTGTGTGCCTCAGTTCAGTATGTGGGTTTGCATGGACTGGGACTGGGATTCGATCTCTGGACCTTGCGATTGCAAGGCAAGCGATCAACCTATTGAGCTATCCCAGCATCCCTGACTTAACCTCTTACTAACATTCTACCCTATTTGTTTTTTATTTGCACTTACTTTTTCTCTATATATAACTGTTAAAAATGTTTAACTTCCATGGTTCAAAGTCGTTTTTTTTTTTTTTTTTTTTATCTTTTCACATTTATAGAGAGAAATTATCTTTTTGTCTTCAGTACATATTTATTTCTATTTTACTTTTTGACAGATAGAGAGAGAGACAGAGACAGAGACAGTTAGAGAACCGAACTGTGGGAACTCCCCAGTTCAGCACGTGGGTCCTGCCTGGGCCGGAGCCGGGATTCGATCCT
>PVKE010041013.1:0-14354 GCA_004027555.1 Craseonycteris thonglongyai | reverse complement strand
GGGATTTAGTAATTTAACTCAAGTTTACACAGCTTTGCTTCTGCCTTTTGCCATTTGCAATACCCTGTGCATGCAGATAGAGCTTTTGTTTCTCCACCTAAATGGTAATCACCTGAAAGCCTTCATACTTTTTACTACCGTAGGTGGCAGGACAGTCCCAGGTACATCTAATACAGGGTTTTAAGGAAAAGGAGATTATCATCGTTTGTCTTTAAGTAAAATTTACTATTTAATTTTTAAAATAATTTTGTCAGGCACTCTTGTGATGTTCTATCTGTTATCCTCCTTTAATTTGTATTTTCAGTTTTTCTAATTCTTTGCTGCCTAAAGACCAATTTCCAAGTCTGTTGATTATTTTGTGTACACACTGTATGGCCATGGGCAGATTATATAATTGCAGTGTAACTTGTTTCCTCATTTGTGAAATGGAGAGCCTATCTCAGAATTCTTATAAGGATCAAATGTATGGATGTAAAGAGGCTACCAGACTAGGTCTGGTCTATAAAAATTGCTTAATGTCCATTTCCATTCTTAGCGCTCATTCAAGATACTGCCTTATCGTTCCTTTACTGCTTGTCTCGTTTTTATATTCTCATTTGTGTTACATATTAAAATCTAGTTGTAACCCCCGGCCATCAGTAAACAACCTTTCAACTGTAGCTCCTAACCTCATTTTGGTCATCAGCCTGTTTAATTTTTTTACATCTTTTGTTTTTGTTGATTATTTTGTCTTTGTTCTTGATTAGCAAGGTATTATTTTTATCTTTTAAACATTCCATCTTTTCTACCTACTTCTCCTCCAGTCTTAAATACTATGGTTTGTAATTTTTGTCTTTACATCTGTATCATCAGCTCAGATGTTTAGACCCATATTTCATTTTTTTTTTTTTTTTTAATTGTTTTTGACAGAGACAGAGAACTGAACTGGGGGCACTCCCCAGTTCAGCACATGGGTCCGCAGGGGCCGGGGCCAGGATTTGATCCCAGGTCCCCGGCGCTGCAAAGTGAGCGCTTAACCCACTGAGCTATCCCGGCTTCCACAGACCCATATTTCTAAAACTACTACTGGTCATTCTGTATGCTCATGAAACTTGGTTTTCCCAAAAAAAATTTGTTCTTTGCATTATCTAGACCTATTGTACCGGTATGTTATAAAATAGGCTTGCTGTCTGTTAATGGTGTTTTGGTCCCATCTAGCTGCCACAGGTAAAATGAACTTAAGTATTTTCTTCATTTCCTTTTACTCTTGCGTTTTCTTCCTTTGTTTTTTGTTGATAACCAGATCTTTCCTTTTCTGTTTCCGGTTTTTTTTTTCTTTTCTTTCTTTCTTTTTTTTTTTGCCTCAGATATTCTAGGGTCTACTTGCCCACTGCCATTGCTTTATTTCTCCAAGTCTACTTTATCTCATGGTTGGACTATTGTCACAGACTTGTCAACCCCCCCTCCCCCCCCCCCCCGTTGCTTCCTTCTTTAATCTGTGGCTGTTGGAGGTTTGTGAGTGTGCACCTATTGGTATTTGGGGGTTTGTGGGGCTTCTTGGTAACCAGATTTTGCTGTAAATGGTGTGCATAGATTGTGATTTTGGTGTCTAGTTGTTCTTTCATGTGGAAGAAATTGAAAAACTATGCTGCTGACACAGCTATCCTAAAATCCCATCTGAATTTTTAAAAAAACCACTAGCTGAATACAAGTTAATTATAAACAAAATCAGTATAAAGTAAGTCAGATAGTTCCTCTATACATCTAAACCCCAATCCCTAGAGATATGCACTGTTTATTTACAGTGAGATGAGTATTCTTCTTCCAAATTCAAAATTAATTCACCTTCCCATATTCATCTTTGTCATGCATTGAGAAAGGAAAAGTCATAATTACTATTTTTATGACAGATTCTCTAAAAATCTATAAACTTTTTTTTGGAGGGTGCTCATGTTAAAGGACAGACTCAATATCTTTAATATTGACTATGGATAGTTCAAATGCTATGTGTATTTTTTTTCTCCTGATAACAAAAGTAACAAAATAGAAAAACATAAATCATAATCCTTCCAAATTAAACACAAGTAACATTTAAATGTATATTTATTTTTTCAGGCTTTTATTTTTTAAAATTTTATTACCCCCAAAAGTAGTATATAAATACATAGTTAAAAAAGCTCAAAAGTAAATACAGAGCATAAGGAGTAGTGCTTCCCTGCTTCTACCCCAGATGACCTGTGTCTTGTTTGATGTTCAACGTTCTTCCATATGTCTATAGAATGTATTTCCATGCATATGTGACTTAAAAACTTTGTTCTCCTGTTTGTCCTTCTCACATACATTGGATACTAATTGAACAGCATATTGTTCTGCAGCTACTTGGGAACAGTATTTCTGGTATAATTCTGCGTGTCAGTAAGTGACTTCCATTGTTTTTTTAATGGCTGCTTTAAGGTAGTGTACCTTTCATTTTTTTACATTACTGCCACAAACACATCTGTGCAGATGGGCAAGTATCTAAAACCTGGGTACTTTTAAATGGAATTACTGTTGTTTTTTTTTCATTTGTTCATTGGCCATTTGTATTTTTCTTGTAGATTGTATATTTATAACTATCCATTTTTCTGATGAATATGTCTTTCTCATTTTTTGTAGGGACCTTTTATTTTTTAGAAAGTACTTTTTGTCAATATGTTAAAGTTTTTTTCTAATTTTTTATTAGTCATTCAGTTTTATTGTTCTAACAGGTGTTTACATTTTTTATGTAGTCAGATGTGTAGTTTTTCCTTTGGCTTTGTATTTTGTTTAATTTTTTCACCCTAAGATTATGAAAGCATTCTTGCATGTGTTTTTCTTGTATATGTTCTTTTATAGTTGGAAAAATAATTTATCCCGTTAACCCTTCTGGGAGAATTTTTTTATTTTTTGTGCAGTTTGTGATGTAGGCTATATAACCTTTCATTTTTCCTCAAATGTGTTCTCATACACTCACTGTGTTTCTGTCTTCCCTTGTGTTGATAAAGAGCTGTGGTTCTTAAAGTGAGGTCCTTTGTCCAGCAGCAGTGAGTTAATCTGGAAACTTGTTAGAAATTCAAATGATTTCACTCCACCCCAACCTCCTGCATCAGAAACTCTGGAGGTGGAGTCTAGCAGTCTGTTTCAGCAAGCCCTCTAGGTGATTCTGATGTGTGCTGAAGTTTACAAATCATGTGAGAACTCAGCTCCCTTTAAAGAGCAAGCTGTCTACCTGTGCACTGGATCTCTCTCCTCATCTACTCTGCGACTTTGCTCTGTGACTGTGGACTAGCTAGCTAGCCTTCCCTCTCTCTGGTCTCAATTTTTACCTTTCTACTGATGCACTCTTGACAATATACAAGGATGCTGTTATTTCTCATCTGAACTGCACACTCCCCTCTATTCCCTTTTTCTCTTATCCCCTTTGCAGCAATCTGTCCGTGAAGAGTTTTTTCTATCCAATTACTCTCACTCCATTCTTCCTAAACCTGCTTAAGCCAAGTTTTAGTCTCCACCATTCCCATAAAACTGCTCCTCAAGGTTACCAATCACTCCACATGGGTGAATATAGTGGTCATTTTTTTTTTTCCCAGATGTTATCTAACTTGACCTAATCAGCAGTATGTGAAATCTTGGATCACTCCCTTCTTGTTCTAACATTTTTTTTCATTTGGCTTCTAAGATACCAGACTCCTGTTTTACTACCTCACTGGCACCTTTTTCTTGGTCTCCTTTCTAGTGCTTTTTTGTTTTACCACATTTAACATTTTATCCCACATTCTGTGCTCCTTATTTTTCTCACTTGCATGTATCAGTTTCTAGCAATATGTTTTATTTACCTTTTTATTGTCTTTCTCTTCTTTACTAGAGTATAGTGCTTGGTATATAGTAGATACTCAGTGTTTGTTGAATGAGTGGATGCTCTTAACATCACTTTTGAAAGCTGTCCTTTTCTCACTAATTTGAAATCCTACTTTTACTACTATATGTAATACTGAAAGTTTTGTGGTTCCCCTTGTATTAATATAGTTTATCCAATGTGTTTTTAAATATAATCTATGTTAACTGAATGTAGTGTTAAGTAGCCTTGGGGTCTGTTGTTACTTTAAGTTTTTGCTGTTAGTCTGGTGGGGAAGGCAATTTTATTCTGGTTTACGGAAACTTAACCAATGTCACCTGCTAGTTGGTGGGAGAGTTGAAATTCAAACTCATGTCTCTGGATTCCATTTTCTTGCTATGAACATATTCTATTGAATGTATAATCTAGTATGTGATAAGTCTGTTAAGCATTCCTGCTCTTCCTCTCCCTTGCCCCCAGCTGCATGGTCAGTCCTTAGTCATCCATCAACACGATTGGCTGTATCACTAACCAGAGGAGCCCCTTCCTGTAATTCAGGTATAGATCTGAGGCAGGAGGGTACAGTTAAACAGGAAATTGATTTATGTGGGGTTTTTAAAATCTACTTTATTTTTTAGAATAGTTTCATTTGGGATTTTGTCTCTGCATTTCATTATACAACTTTGAAAGAAAGGTTGTAGAAAGAACACAAGCAGATGGTCATGAAACAGATTCTGTTCACGACTAACGAAGTTGCTGGTATCTCTGCTTCATCCTTTTCAGTGTAAATGATACCTCTTTGGTTTGGCTTTAAATTAAACATTTACTGTACCTGGTATGGAGCTTAGGAAATAATTTTCATACTGTATAAATGAAAGGTATTACTATTAAGAATGACTTCAAGAGTTTTTGGTATTTTAGATACAATCATTCCATTATCCTGGAGTAGTTTTAATTTTGTTTTATGTAAAGCTTTTCTAAAAATATCAATTTAAAATTTTTGTCAAATTTTGTTGTTTTTGTAATAAGATAGTAGTTGTGGATGTGGCTTAAAAACTGATGAGCGGAAAAAAAAAGAAACTGATGAGCATCTACAATGATGAGCCTTTTTGGAGCAATGAAAGGCTGCTTATAGATGGTAGCCACAGTCGCAGTGAATTCTGTGTTTATTTGTGAATCTCTAAGGTTGAATGTGTTTTGAGGGGTGAGTTAGGATAATACAAACAGAGTGTTTCTATTCTGGTAAATTTTGGAGCATTCTGCTACTGCTCTTTCTTATGACTGAAGGAATTTGGAATACTTACTTTACTATTTGATTATTCTCTATACCTTTTATTGGGATATGTGTAAAGGTAAATTGTAATTTTAAGATGTTTTATGAACATGATTTCTATTACCGGTAAATGTTTTTGTTCTCAGCAACTACTACCTACTGTATGTAACAGCACTTGTGGATGCAGCTTTACCTAGGTCTGCTTAAAGCTATACATGTTGGGTTGTTTTGAACTATTTTCTATTTGGTGTGGTTAGCCCATTCATATGAATCATTTTAGGTACAGTGCCTATAGCCATTTTTATTTCAGAAGTCTATGGTTTTAATGTCATTGAGCAGATCCAAATAGTTAACTATAAATTATTAAAAGTAGTTTTACTCTGAGATATTAAAGACCACACCTGGAAATGAGCTACAAGAAATAAGGGAACTGTGATGTTTTCTATCACAAAATCAAATCTAGAAGATAAATTTCTCAAATTGAAAGAATTCTAGAAAATATTTATTTCATTACACACACAAACACACACACAATGAAAAAGGGTGGAAGAGCGAATGAGTATGCCTGGCTAAAATATACCTACCACTGTGTGTGGGGGATTATGGTCAGTAATTTGAAAGGTCTTAGTGCAGGGGTGTCCAGCCTTTTGGCTTCCATGGGCCACATTGGAATAGAAGAATTGTCTTGGGCCACACATAAAATACACTAACACTAATGATAGTTGATCGCAAAAATATCTCATAATGTTTTAAGAAAGTTTATGAATTTGTGTTGGGCTGTCCTGGGCTGCAGATTGGGTAAGCTTGTCTTAAGAGTATATGTTTGCAAATCTCTTAACTATTTATGTATTTAACTCATAAATTGTTGAGCATTGAAGATGCTCAACAGGTACAGGTTAAATATGATGTTAAAATTCTTGTTAAATTTTGTCTTATTCATCATAGTGGTTGAAAGAGTATAAACTTTGACAATAACATCTGTTCTTTTATGTGGGACATGTTTTCAGGAATATTTTATGCACATTAAAAATAACAATTTTTGTGAATTTAGCTAATTATCCACAGTCACTTTTAGATATAAGAGCATTCCCAGTAAGTTACTTCTCTTCTGATTCATAAATTTTAGCAGAGCAGATGTAGACTACCAATGGAATAATTAGCCAAAAAAATACTAAGGGACTAGAGAACCCTTTGTGTAACATTTAACTTTAATTTCTTGGCCAGCTTATATGAATAATTAAAGTTTTGAGGCAGTTAAAATTACTTCTCTTGGGATTTCACAGTTGTCACTGATAGCTGTAATTACTCGGGAAGCAGAAATATTTCAATCAAACAGATGGCTTTCCTAGCACTGATCCCTTATAGTTCTTACTGAGGTTCAGATTTATGTTGGATAATTTCCTGGTCACATCAATTTGGTATACTTCTGAAAGATCACACCTGGTTATAGAATATGATGTAGATATTAAAATGACTTAGTAAACTTGAGAAATTCCAGAAGTTGGAAGTGTAATATATAGTTCCTGTGCTACTAGGTAGTAGTATTTTCTTGTGTGGGGAATCACCTAGTAGTGGATAATAATGCCTTCTCAGGAGTTCCTTAGTTACTTCTACTTTTGACTGTCTTTAGCTCTGATATCCATGTACTATTTTTATTTCTGCTTTAGCCAGAAGGCTAGCCCATCCAGTGCTTTTAAACATTGGTAGGTGTTTATAAGGATCAAGGATAGGTTTCCATTGTGTATGAAGATTTTCAGAGAATACAGTATGAAGGGGCTTACTGTTATAAAATCACTTTTTTTTTTTTTCGCTGTAAGGCAGAGATTTTATTTGTTATTAGTAGGATTATCTTTTCCCTTGGTTAATGTCTGTTTTCCTTTTCCTATTGGAACTATAAAAACATGCACACACATTGGGGATCAACATGTATACTTATGTTTCTGAAATTTCAAAACTACAGTTGAATATTAAGATTCTAAAAACTTTGCATTTGTAGGCTGTATTTCTTCTTTAGCAAGAAATGTCTTTTGAAGTTATTTCTTAATCATATCTGAAAGGAACTCAGTGACACTTTGGAGATATGTGAAAATAGGTTGCCTTTTGGAAAGGTAGAATGGGGTTTTATTTCTTCAGTGCTATAACTAGTTAGAGCAAGTTGTAAGGGTGAATAGAGTCATAGTGGATATATCTTTGGAGCTATTAAACATTTAGCAGGAAAAAAATCTGGTGCTTCACACATGCTGGGGTAGGTATGTTGCCATTTGTGGAGATGAGATGGCACTGAGATAAGTGGTGTTGTAGAAGAGTTGAGTTAGTGTTAGGCAGGAGTTTTTGGTTTTGAGCATGTTGAGTTTGAGGCCCTCTGAGAGAGCTAGATGAAGATACCCCATGGCCAGTTGTGTGTGTGTATTATGTTTGTGGTTCCTGGACCTCAGGAGCACCAGAAGTCAAGATTGGAAATACATACTTAAAGACTTAAATGGTATGGAGTAGTCAAGAAATTCATGGAACGGGGGTGGGGTGGGGGAAGACTATTGCACACAGTTTTAGTGTATGACTAATTAGTATATGTGCCAAATTGTGTCGTGTTCTTTCTGGTATCGCCAAAGAAACATGTCAAATGTGAAGAAAACCTCGAGTATGGATAAAATTGAATTTTGCGCCATCATTCATTTCCTCACCAAACAAGGGAAAACATTTCAAACCATTTTGGAAGAGATGTTAGCAGTTTATGGGAACTGTTGCCCTGGGAAATTTACAGTTTACAAGTGACAAATTCTTTTCAAGCAAGGCAGAATCGATCGAAGATAACTCCATCCAGGACACCTTGTTGAGGCCACTTCCTTAAACATTGTCAAGAAAGTTGAAAATTTGTAGTGGAAAATGCCAGATTCAATAAAAAGCAGCTTGGTTGGAGTATCACCTACAACCATTTAGAATGTTCTCCACCAGTATTTAAGGATGTCAAAAGTCCGTTCAAGATGGGTAGCAAGAATGTTCACACTGCTTCAAAAACAACACTGTGTCGAGTGTTCATGACAGTGTTTGGATCTCAGCAGAGACAACAAAGATGAAGTTTTCAATTGGATTGTCACTGGAGGTGAAACTTGGGTTCATCATTATGAGCCTGAGTCAAAGCAGGTGTCTGTGCATGAAAAGGGCACGCCACCCACGCCACCCTCTAAGAAGTTCAAGGTGTCGCAATTGGCTAGAAACAAGGCTACTGTTTTTAGGGATACAGAAGGTATCCAGCTGATCGATTATAAGAATAAGGGTGTCACAGTAATAGAGAGTACTACTCCAATCTGCTGAAAGTTAACAGAATCTGTGAAGGAGAAAGGAAGAAGAAACTGGACGAAAGGGGTGCTGCTTTTACACAACAGGGCACCCATGCACAAGAGCAGTGTTGCTTGGTTACTCTTCACTACTGTGGCTTCCGAACACGAAACCACCCTCCCTAGAGTCCAGAGCTGGCCCTGTCTGAAAATTAATTGTTCCCAAAATGAACAGCTTTGAGGGAAGAAATTTACAAACGACCGAAGAGGTTAAAGCTGCAATTTGAGGGCAAAAACAAAACTTTTCCCCCCAAGTGTATAAATTTATTGAAAGGTCTGAAAAGTATATTAGGATTAAGGGTGAATGAATATATTGAAAGGAAAAATAATAGTTTCTTGTTTTTTTTTTAACCTTTCTTTCCCTTCATTCTGTGAATTTCTTGACCACCCCTCGTAATTAAAACCTTGGGGGGAGTTGGAGTTAAGCACAGACAAATGGCTGATGATCATCGACATTTAAGGAGTGGGTAGAGGTGTAGAAACCAGTAAAATAAAACTAATAAAAGAGGTGGGACAAACCTAGTCAGTGTAGTATCATAAAAGTGAAAATGAGTACATTCTAGAAGGAAGAAAACCGGTCAGTTGTTTCAGATGCCACAAAGAGGGCAAATGAGATAAATCCAAATGTTTACCAGATTTGGGACTTCAGAGACCTTGGGAAGAACAATTTCAGTGAACTGGTGGGAGCTGTAACGTGGTCAGTTATGGGTTGGGGCATTAGAAACGACTCAAGAGTGATGCTTTGAATTGGATAGGAGTGGAGCTATAGGTGTTTATAGGTGTGGTGATGCTGCATTTTAAGGTAAGTAGGCTTGGCTTTTTTAGATGCTGATTGGAAAGGAAGGAACAAATAAGAGAGAAAAGAATGAAACTTAAATTGAAACTCTTGTTTTGCCTTATCTACATAGCATTGTGCAGCTTCTTGTGTATTAATGAAAAGCCTGCATGAAAAGGGGTTTTGTTGAGAGGGGAACACACATTCAATAACGCTGTGGCTGTTCATTAATTTCATTTAATTTATGAGAGTCCTTTCACATTGACTACCGGTAACTCATTTTGATGGTGGAAAGTAATTCTGTATTTTTCTCCTGGAGAGGAGAAAAATGCTTTTTGCTTTTTGATCCTATGAGAAACTTTGCTTGGTGTCTCTAGTGATTAACTGAGGTGGTGGATTTAGTTAATTCCTGTGAATCCAAAGAAGGTTGCCTGTTTGGGGGTCTTTATTCATATACCGAAAGAGCAATGTGGCACATGCAGCAGTTTTGTTTTGTACTGTATCATTGTCTCTGGACTTGCGTTTGCTCGCCCATATCAGTAGAAAGTTAACATGTACCCCAGTATATGTAATAAATTATAATGAAGTGTACGTTACTAATAAACACATTGAATTATGTACAAAAATTTGAAATGTTAAATATTGTGATAGAAATGATGTAAAGTTTTAAAGATACTTTTAATAGAAAAGTAGAAACACTTTTTATCTTCACATATTTTTTAGTGAAAGCAGTGTATTTTAAGTATCACTTTATCATTTTTTAACTGTGATAAAGTATATATATTTATGTATAATATATGTAATATAACAATATGTAATATATTTAATAAATATTATATATATACTTTATCATTTTTTAAAATCTTGGTTAAGATTTTGTAAAGGAGTCATTCAAAGGCCTAATTCCAAGTTCATTTGATTTCTATACAAATCAAGTGATTTTCATAGCTGGAGAGCTATTATTTAAATGTTACCCTTACCTTAAGTGTTTTTAATTTTATAAAAGTAACTGGTAAGTAGCATACTCCAGGAAGCTACTATAAGAAATACCAGTACCTCATAAAGTTTCATAATCTTTTTCAGTGCTTTGCCATGAGATAAAGAACAAATATCTGTGTAGTACAAGAGATTTTTGTGGTTTCTCCTTTTCTTATGAAGATACATTGTTTTATAAAACTAACCATATCCATGACATCTGGTAGTATACTTTGTGGCATTCTGTGGTCATTTTCTTTGCTTGCTAATGAAAGATGAAATGAGTAAGTTTCTTGTGTGATAGATCTCAGTAAGCTTTTTACAGATTCAATGAAATTTTCCAAAGAACTGAATTGAAGATCATGACTAAACCTTGCCAGAGAAAAGAAGCTCACAATTTATAGAGATGTGATATGTTTTTAGGTACTTAATTTTTTAAATATCATACTAATTGTGATTATAGTATCATTTGATAATATTTCTGGGCAAAATTTATATGGATGGTGGGAATATTGTTAAAAAACTATTTCTTTTTTTTAAATTTATTTTTTATACTAATTGTTACATTTATTGGGGTGACATTGTTTGGCAATCAGTATAGGTTCTAGGTGTACAAATCTATGTTACATTGTCTATGTAGTGCATATGTGCTCACTACCCAGAGTCAGTTCTCTTTCCATCACCATATATATATTTGATGTCCCATCCCTCCCTACCACACTCCCCCCTTACCCTCAGGCAAGCACTAAACTATTGACTGTATCCATAAGTTTTGATTCTTTGTTACTTTGTTTTGTATTCCACCTGTAGAGGTTTTTAAAAGTTGTCTTAGTTATTTCTATCTTCTTTTTGACTGTTTTGTTATATCCACTTCTGATTAGCTAATTATTTTTACTTGATAAAGAGGGACTTATAGGAGGAAGCAGTAGCCTTCTACCATTTATTTATTAAGTGGGCTTGTAGTAGTATTTTATTGCAGAAAGCATCTTAAGACCTTCACCTCTTTCCTGAGGGCTCAGGTCACTGAACTATGTGATTTATGATAATACTGAAACAAATCAGTCAGAGAACACTGTTGTCAACATTTTTATGTTGTAGAACACCTGCTCTTCCCTCAGGTTGGGATCATCTGACGTAGACTGACTGAGCCTTAGGGATATACTCTAAAAGATTTATATCAGCTATGTTCCAGGCACTAGGATATGCAAATGAACAAAACAGACATGTGTGCGCGCACACACAGACACACATACAGAATCTGTGCTAGTGTATAGAGGTTATGTTTTAGTCAGAGACAAAAATTAGTAAAATATTTATTGAGATAAGGGCTTTAGAAGAAAAAGTTGGGAATAGGAGGGGGAGTATCAGGAAGTGATTGCAACAAAATAAATTGCTCATGGGATGTCTCACTGAGGTGGTGACATTTGAGCAAAGGACCTTAAGGATAAAGTGAGAATGTGAGGCATGTATGTGTATGGGGGAAGAACATTCCAGCAAGAAGGAACTGCAAATGTAAAGATCCTGAGGCAGACTGTGCCTAGATTAGATATAGTATATGAAGTAAAGATAGGAGTCAAAGATGACCCCATGGACTTTGGCCTGAACAGTGGTACGGTAATTACAGGATTGCCATCATTTGATATGGGAAACTGATTCTGGGTGAGTTTGGGAGATGAAGATTCATACATGCAAAGGAATAATTTGCTTGTATTGCTTCTGGATTTTTCATGGTGGCAGATTTAAAAATGTTAGGCAAGCCAGTTTTTGGTAAGAAACATGATTTTTGAATACTATCTGTTTTTCTCTAAATTGATGATACTTAGTAAGGAAGATGAACTAATAAAGGGAGTAAACAGAAGTATTTTATATGTTAATTTTTGATTACCTAAATAATTACTTGAAAATTTTTTGCTTTGTTCTCTTAAAATGCATAAGTTTTCCCCCAATCCTGTTGATCTAAACAATAAATGTGTTAATACTGTACAGATTAGTATATAATATATAATTTATGAAGAACATAAATATATTTAGATAGAAACAGGGAAATTGGGAGGCATAAAGTTCCAATATTAAGACTAATGGGACTAAGACTGAAATTTTTGATGTCTGTGATAATTGTGATTTCTAAGAAGTATACATTTGATCATTCAGATATCTAAAATATCTCTCATATATATCTTCATCCACAGTTCCTCGCTCACAGCTCCTAAAACCCTTGGAATTTCCTCAGTCACAGAGCAATAAAAGGTGTCTTTTGTTGTGTCAAGTGTGAGGTGATTTTTAGGAAGTGCGTAAGAATGGGGATGGTTGCCAGTGGAGCCAACCTTGTGTTTAGAGGGTTGGAAGTTTTAGGCCCACCCTTCAACCCCCAGGGAGCAAAGGGGGTGCTGTATGTTAAATCAGTTGCCAGTGACCAATTATGACTAATGAAGCCTCCATAAAAACCCAAGTGACAAGGCTTGGAATGCTTCCAGGTTGGTGAACATGTGGAAGTGATGGGAGAGCGGTGCTCCTGAGCAGGGGGGCATGGAAGCTCTGTGCCCTTTCCCCACACCTCGCATGTCTTCCATGTGGCTGTCCTGGGTTACATACTTTTGTGATAAGCCAGTAAACTAATAAGTAAAATGTTTCCTTGAGTTCTTTGAGCTGCTCTAGCAAATCAGTTGAACCCAAGGACGAGGGGGTCATAGGACTCTCCACTCTCTAGCTGGTCTGTCAAAAGCACAGGTAATAACCTGGGATTGCGACTGGCATCTGAAGATAGTCTTGTAGGACTGAAGCCATAATCTGTAGGATCTGGTTATCTCTGTATAGATTGTATCAGAATTGAGTTGAATTGTAGGATGCCCTACTGGTGTCCAGAGAAGTGCATGTTGATGTGGGAAACCCCTTTTCACATTGGAATTGGTACCAAAACCATTTGACCACATACTTAGGTCTGTTGGCATCACTTGAAAGAAGTTTTCCTATAGAATGCTTTATGTTATGGACAATTACAGGGCGACTGTATCTATCAGAATATTTGCTTATGTAGCCTGTTTTCTGTACAAACTATGTTTGTGAGCTTTCTGTTTGGGTAGTGTGTTTATATTAGGTTCCGGCAGAAGTAATGCCTCCTTTTTATGCACTGGTAATCTATACCAAATCTATGACAACATCATAAGCATGTGATTCTGTAACAATATCACACTGAAGCACATTATGCTACTAAAGTGTGTTACTTCTGTGACCCTGCATATGAATGCTGGATAGGAGGACCCATTGCCTTAGTTTATACAGTAGATTGCTCAGTAGGGTCATTCCCCATAGTATCAGCTTCTCTAGTTATATTAGGAAGGGGTGTACCCAGAGGGCTGCTGAGAGAGAGAAATACTGATTGATTCTCTCATGTCTACTTTGCCTGGGATCACAGTGAGTTGTTGTTTTTTTTCCCAATAGCTTACAATAGAGATGAACTCCTTTCTATTTAAATGTTAAGACTTTTCTACTTTTGCCTGTGGCATATAATGGTTTTTGAGGTTTATATTTTTTCTCCCAACTCAAAGCTTTCATTTAACCAAATAAGTTGAAAGGGAACTTCATTTAGAACTTCCTATTGATCCTTTTTATTTGATTTGATACTGCCCGTTGACATTTTAATTGGTAAGTTAATCACCATGTGTGAACTGCCTAGTATCACAGATTCTATTCAGAGTCATTTCTTAACCTGTTAAAGCCACAAACTTGGAACACCTTAAATTTTATAAAAGATGAGTTAAGATAGTTTGGTCCTAGGTAGTTTGTGCCTTAGTGGGGATGCAGCTGTGCTCATAACTAGCTAATGTAAGGAAGACACAAAGGCTCCTATAATAGAGACATTTCTCAAGGAACATTGAGGTACAGAAGAAGGAATGATGAATTCCGACAGGGGTTGGGGGTGGTTATCGGCCAAGGCTTTGTGAAGGATTTCTTCCTCTTGTTATTAATATTTCTACACTTTTAAATTATGCTAGAGGAGGATGAGTTCTGAAAGTCTGGAGGCAGGAGATTTTGTCAGGAATAACAAAATCTGGATGCTAACTGTTCTCTGTCCTTCTCAGTCAGGATGTGGTTCTTACTGGAGACAGATAAGTTTATTAAAGAACTAGAAGTACTCAGTGTTTGTAAACATTCTTTTAAATGGAA
>PVKE010041012.1:0-14355 GCA_004027555.1 Craseonycteris thonglongyai | reverse complement strand
GAGAGAGAGAGAGAGAGAGAGAGAGAGAGAGAGAGAGAGAGAGAGAGAGAGAGAGATACAGAGACAGAGAGAGAACTGAACTGGGGGAGCTCCCCAGTTCAGCACATGGTTCTGCACAGGCAGGGGCCGGGACTTGATCCCCGGTCCCCGGCACTGCAAAGTGAGCGCTTAACCCATTGAGCCATCCCGGCTTCCCACAATCTTTCTTAATATAGGTTTTTAAGAAATGATAATATCGAGAATGCCATATTTACAATATTAATCACTTGTGTCAAAAACTGATTGTTAGTGTGAATTTAACCCATATAATCTGGAAAAAGTAGATTTATAAAAGAGACAATATTAAAAAATGCCAGGTAGTATAATATGATGCTGAAAAATATTTTTGGAAAAAATAGGGTCTTATGGGGCTAGGCTATGTTATACCTGTTTTCCAATTCTATTGTTTTTGCTTTCCTGTACAATGTAACATAAGAGAAAGAGCATGGAATTTAAGATCAGTAGATCTGGGTTCAGATCCTGGCTCTGGCATTTAATAGCTGTGTGACATTAGGTGAGTTACTGAATGTCTCTGTGCCTCAGTTTCTTCATTGTTAAAATAGAGATAATACTTTACAGCCTAGCCCATAATTAGTTGCCTGGCTGAGTCAAATGAATAATGCCATAAATCTTCCTGGTGCCTGGCTGACATTTAATGACAGATCTCCTTCACATAGCCATCATAGTGGTCACTTTTTAGGGAAATTATCCATTAGAGCAACTGTTTCACCTTGCTTTATTTTTCTCCAGGTAACATCTTAGTCCCACCATTATCAGCTCCCTTCTTGATTATTTAATCAAGATAGAATCTGGGATGGTCATGTGTGGGTTTGTGCTGTACATTCCTGACTGATGTCAGGTTTCCTGTTACTGTGGACTCCAGAATCTTATCTATGGTTTGAACTGTTGACTTGATCCTATGTTAAGGTGACCAGATTTTAACATTGGTAAAGCGGGACACCATTGACTGGTGGGGAGGGGGTTCTTGATTAAAAATTTGGTCTATCTCCCGCCGTTCCCTAGCTTGTCGTGCATTCTTTCCAAAAATCGGGACTTTTTAAAAACGCCGCGGGATGCGGGACAAATTGTTAAAAACTGGGACTGTCCTGCCAAAAGCGGGATGTCTGGTCACCTTATCTACGTTAGTCTCCCTTTTTGACTGTGGCCATCCCATTGAGGTTAAATGAGAATCCAAGGTGGGAACAGTGAAGTGTCAAGTTCAAGGACAGAATCAATTTGACATGGGTGTTATATGTAGGGAAATGACTATCAGGGACAATGATCAGGGCAGAAGTCAGCAAGGCGGGTGTGGGTGTGAGAGTCTGTCATGAGTGGGAGAGGAGGGAGAGATGTCACAGGAAATCACAGTCTGTCAATATTTTTCAGATTGTCATCTTCATTACCCGAATGGTCTTGTTTGATCCTGTTGCAATTTTGTAATAACATAGGGTTACCTCTACTACTCACAGGAAGGCAAGATTTTCTCACATCCAGTGCTGATGGAAGAGATAAGAGCAAGAGATACCATCCAGATTAAATATGCCTTAAGGAGAACAGTGCGACTTTGTGCAAATGAGTCCAGAGGTTCCTGCTTTACAATGACTATTTGAAACACAGGGTATCTTTTCGCTTGGGGCAAGTGAAAACACAGTACCACATAGAAAACAAGCAAAACATGTTGAAAGAAAACCCTAGGCTATAAAATTGAGTTGTTGTTTTGGAAAGTAGTATCTTTTCTGTGCAAATGATTTCTTTGCCCAAAAAGAGCTAAACAGGGTATTTATGGGTTAAAGATTTCATGATGATTAAAATGAAAATTAGAAGTTACTATGTAATGAGAAACTTATAGTTTATAAGAACTTATAAAACCACCAATTAAAGTACTCATATAAGGATATTCCCACAAAGAAAAGGCATGTCTGATCAGTCTCTTTAAGAAGCTGCCAACACACCTTAGACTCAAATGATAAGGCACCTGTACTCTCTGAGGCCAGGATTGGGGAAATATGTTTTGGCAGGCAAGTGGGGAAACATATCTTCATAAAGGACTTAAAAAGTGGAAGATCTCTGGGAAGTTTCTTGAAACTACTATTAATATTATTGCTACATTTTCACTCCCTCCCCAAGTAGCCCAGTTTGATAAAGTTCATCAACCAATATGAATGTCAGTGAATGGATGGCTGGATGAGAGCTATCCATAAAGTATCTAGCCACACAACTGTTCTATCAACAATGCCTGGATTTTTTCCAGCCACTTGTATATCTGAGTGAAATGATGATTATCTATTAAATTGAATTTTATACCTATTCGCCGATGGTATTCAGTTTTCTTAAGAACTGGGAGAGCAAAATGTTTCAATTGCCTGATTTGAGGGCCTTGTCTCTGCCACACTAAAAGCTGGTGTCTGTCTGAAGCACTGGCAGATGTGCTCATGGCTGGAGCCACAAACATCCCCTAATCCCACAGGTGGAGTCTTAAATTAGGTGCATATTTCCACAGTCATAATCAAACTGTGGTATTTTATAGTATGATTAGAAATAAATGAGCACCAAGAGACTGAATATACAAATAATGGCCAGACCATATATAAAAATAGAACTTTGACCCATAACCTGTAGCAATGTGTGCAACAAACAAACTCTTTATCTCCAACAAACTCAGGAAGCCAGCCAGCTCTAAGTCAGATTTGCAGCAAGCCAGATGGCTATCTTTAGTGACAATGCAGGAAGCTAAACAGTAACTTCTGTAATAACTGGTCTCAAGTGGTAGGGATTTGATTAATAACTGACAATGCCCCTAATTTTTGTCCCCACTTCCAATTTAGGACCAACCAGAGAAAGTCAAATATGCATCTCTAACCAATCACATAGGCTACCCTGCTTCCAGCTAGCAACCTACAGCTTTGCCTTGCTAACAGCCTCCAATCAAGGCACATAGGGTCTGACAATTAAGTTCATGAACTCATCCTAGGAAAAGTGCTACATACTTCATTGCTGAATATCACTACAGCCACCTTCAGAGTACTCCCCTTGGGAAGCTATAAAACACCACCATTGCCTAGGCCACCCTTCCAAGCCATTTTGGAACTCTTTCTGAAATGGCCATCAGAGCCACTGTGGTATTACCTTGGTGTCCTGAATGTCATCAAAATGTCTGTTTTATCTTTGGGTAAAGAAAAAAGTCATTGGGGGCCAGATCAGGTGAGTAGGGAGGGTGTTCCAATATAGTTATTTGTTTACTGGCTAAAAACTCCTTCATAGACAGTGCCATGTGAGTTGGTGCACTGTTATTATGTGAGACATAATTTGTTGACGAAATGGTCAGGTCATTTTTGTCTAACTTTTTTACACAGCCTTTAAGCACTTCCAGATAGTTAACTTGGTTGACTGTTTAGTTGGTACAAATTCATTATAAACAATCCCTCTGATATCAAAACAGGTTAGCAACATAGTTTTGACTCTTGATTTGGACTGGTGGAATTTTTTGGTCATGGAGAATTGACTGACTTCCATTGTGCACTTGAAAGCTTTCTTTCAGGGTCGTATTGATACACCCATGTTTCATCGCCAGTGATAACACAGTCCAAAACATTGTCTTGCCTCTCCAAAAGGTCTTGGCACACTTCAATTCTCCTTTGCTTTTGTTCATTAGTGAGCTCCTTTAGGACCATTTTTACACACACCTTTCTCATGAAAAGATTTTCAGTTAAGATTTTTCTGTTTATCAATGTTTACTTGGTCTTCTCTGCTTCTCACAGTCAATGATTTTGACACATAATTCAACAAATTTTTGCAATGTTTTCATCAGTTTTGCTTATCACTGGCTGCTCTGACCTCTATTCATCACTGATGTTTTCTCTTGCCTCAGAAAAATGTTTTTATTTTTTTATTGTTGAATTTATTGGGGTGACATTGATTGGTAACAATTAGACAGTTTGCAGATGTACAAATCCCCATCACATCAGGAGAAAAATGTTTAATTCATTTGTATACTGCCGTTTTTTTCATGACATTATCCCCATAAACTTGGGCTAACATGTCCCGGATTTCATTTTCACTCTTGCCAAGTTCAACAAGAAATTTAATGTTTGTTTCTCTAATTCAAGCTCCGATATTCTCACAACAGCACAAAAACATGCAACAATAAAGGTTGCTCAGCAAGACACCACATGTTGACACAGACACATACATCTGAGATACTGATATACCAAGGCTATGAAGCCTTACCGAGTTGTTTGTACAGTGTTGCCAACATAAGAGCACAGTGGCAAGTACGCCAACTTGTTAGTCCTTGTATTTAAAGTATTCCCTTTATTTTCCACAGGAAGGTTTTCCTACTTATCTGCCTGCCTTTGAGTCTCTGCTGAAACACAAATGATGGTTGCTGACTCCCTGGCTATATAGCAGATACTGAATAATGTTTTCTCATTTTGTTGGTCTTCATTTCCATGACATTGTGGTTTAAATAGGCTCTGTAGGCCAATTGGTTTCCAAATCACCTATTCTTCATTCACTGAAGAAACATTTACTATAATAAAAGCTTTAATATGGACCACATTCCTTGCTGGGCACAGTGGCAAACAAGATAGAGTCCTAACACGGAGGACCGTAGCTTGACAACTAAGATGAACATGAATGATGCAGCAACCAAATCAATAGGTGTTACTCTGCTGGGACAGTGTTTTCCAAAATGTGTTAATACTGGTTATATCATATAACTTCCAGGAATTTGAAAATGGTTGAACACTTTTACTTTCATAGCTGTTAAATTTGAAGGTAGATTAGAAAAAGAAGCATTTCAAGCCGAACAAACCCATGATTTCACAGATGCTTTGGGATGAGTCTATCAGTCAAAATCTAGGCAGGAGATTAAAAGCTACCCTCACTCAGATCAACAGAGAAACTTCATAGAAAGAATCGTTAATTGGGATTAAAGAACTAAAAAAGCAAAACGCATGACACTTAAGATATCATGCAGAAAACTGTCACTCTTAGGGAAGAGGTTGAAATTGTTCTATTTTAGAAGCTGGATGAGATCTGAAAGCTGAAACTCAAGATTTCTGATAAGGTTTGATACCAGTGTCTGAGCTCAGTGGGGGTTCCTATGGGCCAGGGTACCGAGCAGAAGTCTGAGGAAGGAGCACTGAGTGGTATCAATGGCTGTTTCCGAAACACCAGCCTCTGCAGGGGTGAGGAGGTGTTGTGGTGCTGACAAAGAAACAGGAAGCAAAGGGGAAGCAGACAGAAAGGGCCTGGTTCCTTCTTCCTCCTCTAGCCTTCCATCTCCCTCTGAGCTTCCATTGGCTGACCCTAATAAAGAGCCAGCTGGCAAAGGAGAAATGGGGTTTGCCGTGTCCCCAGCCCAGAACCAAAAGCTGATATAGAAGGGCAACTCTGAATCTGAGAAAATGGTTAATATCTGTTATACTCCATCTCCTTGGGCCATTCAGCATCCACAAGTACATACTTCTAAACATGATTAAACTTCCCACAAGAAAAACAACTCTGTTTCTGCTTAACAAATTGCAAACATCCTTTGTACAAAGATGTTCTTAGCCTTTCCCCAAAGTGGAGACAAAATCCCAGCTGACATCGTACCAGTTTCTGGGAGATAGTCACACTACTCATCTCATCTACTGTTACTTATCCTACCTAGAATTTAGTCACAGATCCACCTGAATACTCTGATATCTCAAGACTAAATAGCTAGGTTAACCCTCTGAATCCCATAAACAGTAAGAGGAATGAGGAGAAAAAAATTAGTACATATATACTAAAGAAGGAAATATGCACAATTGCTTAGGAACTTGTTTCTGTAATTTGTCACAAGGCTGTAGTTAATAACTTTATTCTTCCTCTATATATTGTTTCCTCTTTCCTCAGATAGGATCTCAGATGCTCAAGCTTTATACCTTGTATGGTGACACAAAACTTCATTGCTCGAAGAGTCCAAATCATTCCTGCTTCTTTGAGGTGGTTGTAGTTTTTTACTAAATTTTGTCACTGGACATAGAAGTGTTAAAAGATGCCCATAGGTTCAACGTATCACTCTCCATCATTCATTGTGTAGGAACAGCACAAATGTCCCTTCGTTCCCAAGATCACATGCATCAGCCAGAAGAGTACGCTCCTTTGCCTGTTGGCTTAGTGGTAAAATGATCAGCCTGTGTCAATTCATTAATAGAACCACTGTTGTGTTCCCTGGTGGGGGCACTCCTCTCACCCAGACCTCCAACCAGAGCTCATAGTTGAAGACTACATGGCATAACATTTGTGAATGGGTTATTGGGTATAATAGTCAGAGGGGCCACTGTCTACCTCTGCTTGATTCCAGACCACACATTCTGACAGTGATGATAGCAACAGCCCCACTGAGTGGTTCCTGATTCAAAGCATAAATTACATTTTAAAAGATTAAGTGTTGCATCCCACCTAGAGCCATAGTGTCTTAAGTAGACCATTCCACCATTCTGTTATGCCCACTGATCCTGCATGATGGGGTATGGGCTAAGGACCAGTGAATTCCAGAGGCACAAGCCCACTGTTTCATTTCTTTTACTGTGAAATGGGTTCATTTATTATAAGTCATGCTGTACAGCATTATCATGAGGGTGAATAAGACATTCCATAAATTCATGGCAAATCACTGGGAAGAACTTCCGGCTTCTGCCCCACCATGTAGAGAGCTAGAGGTGCATTGCTCTCACCTTCATAATGAAAAAGTCAAAATAACTTCAAATTCACAACTTTTAGCAACTCACCAGAAAGCTGAAGTCACAGAACAAATAAAACCTAAGGGGACTCTGAGAGACAGAAGACACATACCTCATTTAGTTGCTAAGAAGACACATACCTCATTTAGTTGCTAAGAACAGTGAAATAAAATCAGTATTTCTTAGGTATAAATATCTCTAGACAGACAGAGATACATGCATATATACATATCTTCATATTCTAAATCAGTGGCTGCTTTCTAAGTTACTTAGATAAAAGTTCCAATACTGAACTAGTCTGAAATTATTTAAAAATATAATAGAAAAAGTAAATGAAAACAGATGCACATTATAGAACAATTATTATTTATTAATTAAAAGTTTTAAACAAAAAAATCGTAATTCCACAAACTGACGATGACTTGGTAGCATACAAATACTTCACGCTGGAGAGGTATGTTTGTCCTTGATGAATTTACATACAATAAATTCTTATAACATTTGACTCCAAAATGTATGTATCAGTTGGCTTGAAATGATTAATAATTTAAAGTAAAATGTATACAGTTAAACACTGGTATTAATTTATGAGTGAATTCAAGGTGAATGACTAGAGAGATTTATTTTTAAAAAACCTTAGGTCAACAAAGTCTTTAGGAAGTAACCAGGCACCTATGTACATTTGAAGATTAAGGACTAAAAATCCACTCTTGATCAATACCACTAAGCAAAGGATGTATAACATCCATCACACATCTGTTACAAAACAGCATGTTACCGAAATTATGTATTTCTTTACAAACAAACATTACAATATTAATAACTATAGAGAAACCATCGGAACGAGTTCCAAAATATGTTAAACCTCCCAAGGCATCCCTGAGCCATAGCTTAAGGCATCTATTTTACTCTTGGGGCTTTAAGAATGTCTTCATTGCTTTAACTGGTTTTATGTCTCCATTTTCATCTTCTTCATAATGGGCACGGTCTCTTTTTTTGGCAAACTTCTTCCCAATTGTTCCCACTAAGGTCTCGTATCTGTTAAGATGACATATAGCACAAGTTTAATTTCAAATAAAAAAGGCAAAAATCAAATCTTGTTAAGAATATCAAACCAAACATGCAACAAAGAATATGAAAAATCAAAACTATGATTAAAATAAACTTTATGATTTAAAAATTTATGAGCTTCTCTAAGAATGATTAAATGCTCCACTTTTTTTGTTTTTGTACTCATACTATCCTAAGTAAACTGAGAGTATATTTAAAATATGTATTGGAAGCATCACTAGAAATGGATCCTCAATTGCTAGCCTGTGACAGGTATGAATCTACCACAGGCCACGTTAGAGAAAGGAGAACCAGTTGTCTACCTGCTGGGGTAGACATGGGGTAAGAGGAGTGCTTGTGTGAGAGTCAAGTAATGCTGGGCCCAGATTACAAAGCTGTTCCAAGGTAATGGTTACCTTCTAGCCATTTCTTCATCTGACACATCGAGCTCCACTGTTTCATCTTCAACTTCTTCTGCTTTGTTTTTAGTATTCATCTGAAGCATTAATTTCTGAAAGATATACCAACATTGGCTATCAGGGCTGGGAAAGGCTTGTGAAAGGAACTGGTGTCAAATGTACAAAAGGACCTGCCTCACCCCTAAACGTGAGG
This sequence comes from Craseonycteris thonglongyai, assembly GCA_004027555.1. Lineage (NCBI taxonomy): Eukaryota > Metazoa > Chordata > Mammalia > Chiroptera > Craseonycteridae > Craseonycteris > Craseonycteris thonglongyai. Next base: position 5,941 of record PVKE010041012.1, on the reverse strand, counting down.
ATGGATAATGCATCTCATGATATCTATATGCCATGGGTCTCTCCTCCACCTTTTTTTTGTACATTAGACTTTTCTTGATAGTTACCTTCTGGCAGATTAAAAAAAAGGAAAATACTTCCTTTATACAAAGGCAGAACAAGGAAGGGAAAGCAGATGAGAAAACAGTATCAACTAACTTTTCTATCATTTAAAGGACTGAAAATAAAATAATCTCAGGAATATAAACTCTGTGAGGGCATATGCTTGTACTCCCCTACCACATTTCCAGTGCCTCAAGAAGGCTGATACACCACAGGCACAGAATATTTACTGAATAAACAAATTCTATGCTAGGTATCACTAGAAACACATGTAATATTAAACATGTGTTCTAAATACATTCTGCTTATAATAAATAAGTGCTCTCAAGTTGTTATCATTTTTGTCATAACCAGGCAGGCATATTGAACTTTTCTGACATTTTATGACAGCTAAGATCTGCAAGCCAAATAGTTCAAAACTTTTCCCCAGAGAATGTACTGAGTGGCACAGAGTGCCAGTAATTAAAATCAAATCCAATGACTACTCACATTAAATTCTGAGCGTCCTATCAACTCCTTTTCCCATGTACCAGATATACTCTGGAGTGCTTGTCTACCCACAGCCCCAGTCTTTGGCCATCACACACTCATGTTTACTTTTTTGCCCCACTGCTCTCTTTCTCTTCCCAATATAAAGTTTTTTGTTTTTTTTTTTCATTCTTTTTTTTAAAGATTTATTTTGTTTTTGACAGAGATAGAGACAGAGATAGAGAGAACGGGAGATACAGAGATAGGGAGGGCCCAGAACAGTCTCCCTAGTTGTACATCATTGGTTTTTCTATATAGTTTCATTCCACAGGTGGGCATGGGGCTGCACAGGGCAGGAACTGGGCCAGGGTCTCACCCCAGTGAGAGCCGAACTGGGGGCACTCCCCAGTTCAGCATATGGGTCCGCACGGGCTGGGCCAGGATTTGATCCTCGGTCCCTGGGGCTGCAGAGTGAGTGCTTAACCCACTGAGCCATCCCGGCTTCCTACCAATCTAAAGTTTTAAGCAGGCCAAAACAAGAAAAGCATAAAAAAACAAACATTTAGTGTCAATTTTGTATAAAGTAAATTTAACACCTTAATTAGCACATGCTGTCAAAAAGGGGGAAAAAAAGAAAACCAACCTATAATCTTTAAATAAACTCTGGCAATTAGCTTGGTTAGCTGTGGTTCTCTACTTAGAAAAGTGGTTTTCAAGCAGGGAGATTCTGCTCACCAGGGAAACTTTGGCAATGTCTGGAGACATTATTGGCTGTTACAACTGGGTGTGGGGGGTGAGGGTGTGTGCGTGCATGTTCACACTACTAGTAGGCAGAGGATAGAGGCCAGGGATGTTGCTAAACATCCTACAGTGCATAGGACAGAACCCACCACAAAGAATAATCTGGATCCATGTGTCAATAGTGTGCAGGGCTGAGAAACCTTGGTCTCAAGTGTTAGTTATAAAACTAATGCTTTATATCACAAAAATCCATCTGTTGGTCAAGTACCTGATAATTTTTAACATACAGCCAGAGTTCTAATATTTGTTAAATATTGGTCAAGTACCTGATAGGTCGGCTTTTAATATATAGTCAGAGTTCTAATATTTGTTAAATGAAGGTCTCTGCTTCTTTATAAACTTGAGGCAAAAAAGTAAAATAAACAGCTTAGTTATAAGATGAATGTTTACTTTTCAAACAAACTTCTCAAAGGTTTCACTTAAAAATCTATTTACAAGCATGGATTAAAACTTGTCCATTAAAGAGTCCAATTACTAAATTTTTAAGTAACATTTTTCCATTAGAAAAGATTCATTTAGAGATGCCAGAAAATAACTTTTCATAATAGCATGATGTGAAAAAAAACCTGACATTCATGTAAAGACCTGAGATGAAATTCTAACACTCACACTGGCACTGCCAGGGACTTATACTGCCATAATAAATTATCTACTCAATTCTACCATAAAACTAGGCTGCAATGCCTGCGATTTCTTTAGGTAGCTATGGCAGTATTTCAAGACTTGCTATTTTCTATATAATGAGGAGAAATGGTACCTGGTGGGGAAAAAACCTAAAACCAATTATTAGTTGAAAGAATTCAATTGGAAAATTTTAAAATTTGAAGTAATTATATTTAATACCTCAACCTCAGGATTAAATCCTCTGAATGACATTCTTCCATAGAGAAGATCTTCACATAACAAGAAACTCTGTTCTTCTATGATGAAACTCCTAAATGGGAAAATAAACCTGTATTAATAGCATGTCTACTGTTAACAAAGCACAGCAAATGTAAGTCAAGATTGATATGGAAACCTGATCTCACAGTTCTCAGTAGAACTAAAAAAAAAAAAAAAAAAAAAGTAACAGTAAGATTTCTAACCTAGAGTTAAAAACAAAAACGGATTAATTTTGCCAGCAAGGCATTAGGAGATAAGAGCTGCAGTTGGAGGAACAGGCTCCTCTAAATATTACAATTTACATAGATGCCTATACAATGTAGATACCTAAAGTATTTATAATAAACCTGAATTTTCCAAATTTGAAGCAAAGTTTCCTTGATGTTTATGCCCCCCCCCCCTTCCCATATCAAGTTCTTATTAAATACCCAGAAATCAGAGAAGGAACTTATTGTAAGGCTACTGGGTATCTCACAGAAACACTGGGAAAGCTGGATAAATAGAACTGGAAAATGAGCAGAAATAAGGGTGGCTATGTAAGTGACCTAAAACCAAAATCAAGCTATGAAACTAACTTAGTAAAAATGACACTGCTGCTGCTGACAGGGCTAAATACTTCATACCACATAGGGTGCTGGGTGGACCATTTTTGCCCTGGAAATAGGATGCAGGTGTGGATGTTTCAGTCTCCAAAAGGGATTCTTCTCTGAGTCACCAGTTCATGATCCCAATCCCAATGGTGAGTATGGTATATCTGACTACAGTACAGTTATCAAAATAAAGCTGCTAGGAAAGCAAATACGTGGCCTTTATGGCTTCTTTGGTGAAAAGTAGGCCCTGCTTCTTGTCAAGATTCACTAATTCATTCACTTACTCAGCGAACACTTAATAAACTAAACTGGGGGAAGCTGGCATGGCTCAGTGGGTTAAGCGCTCACTTTGCAGCCCCGGGGACCAAGGAGCAAATCCTGGCCCTGGCCTGTGCGGACACATATGCTGAACTGGGGAGTGCCCCCAGTTCAGTTCTCACCAGGGTGAGACCCTGGCCCAGTTCCTGCCCTGTGCAGCCCTGCGCCCACCTGTGGAATGAAACTACGGTATGTGGAAAAACCGATGATTTACAACTGTGAAGACTGCTCTGGGTCCTTCCTGTCTGTTTCTATCTCTGTCTCTGTATCTCTCTCTCTCTCTGTCAAAAACAATAAAAATAAATCTTTAAACTAAACTGAATGCCAGGTAGTTCTAGAAGCTAGAGAGACAGCCATGAATGATTTAGGGCCTCTGCTCCCATGAAATTTATATTCTAGAGAATGGTGCCAGATAATAAAAATGTATACTATATAGTGGATAAAAAGAAAGCAAATTATCCCACTCCTGGCCATACGGGAGTAAATGGTACCAAACTAGCTCCCTTACTGTAACCAATTATAAAATGGGACAAAATAGGAAACAATGAACAAGTCAAAGCATATGGCTGTGATTCCTGAGAGAAGAAAACCAAATAAAGTGAGCCCCATGAATGCCTGCCTTCTGACTAGAGGAAATATGCAGACTGCTCAAACAGAGCCCAGTTGCATTGAACTGAAGAGACAAAGCGAAGTTTGGGACTACAGGGGTAGCTAAAATATATGGGTCAAGATACCGAAACAAGGGAGACAGACAAAGAAATTTCAGAACCTGAATTTTGGGTCCCCTTGCATCTTTGGCTAAATACTAGGCTATGTATATGCTGGGTAAGTCCACAGTATCAAGGTAAAAGTAATGATTCGGAGGAGAACAATGACCTGGTGCATTAGTTACCAAGGGCTCCTGTGACAAATTAACACATAATTGCTGGGTAAAACAAATGTAAATTTATGCTCTTATAATTTCGGAAGTCTGAAATTTGTTTCACTGGGCCAAAATCAAGGTGTTGGCAGGGCTATGCTCGCTCTAGAGGCTCTAGGAGAGAATCCATTCCTTGCCTCTCTAGCTTCTGTTGGCAGCCAGTTTTCCTTGTCTTGTGACTGCATCACTCTAGCCTCTGCCCTCCACAGTCACATTGCCTCTTCCTATGTGTGCATGAAACTCTCTTTGCCTCCCTTTATAAGGATATATGTAATAGCATTTGGGTCCCACCCAGATAATCCAGAAAAAACCTTCCTGCCTAAACATTCTTAACTCAATCATGCTGGCACAGTCAATTTTGGCATATAAGGTAACAGATCCCAAGGATGAAGGCCTGAATACCATTTGGGGACCATTTTCCAGTCCACCACACCTGAGAAAGAAAATTTACTTTGGAATTGTATGTTAAACAAAGATGAGACCTTGCACAGAAAAGGGAAATGTTTAACTTGTGTCTATTAGTGAAGAGACACTGAACAGAAAGGTCACACATCTTAAGAGTATGGCTAATCTAGCCCTAGAGTAAAGGCTATAAAAGTTACTCTAAGAAAAACAGGGATCAAGTTGACTGGCATGTAAATTACTGTCTAATGAAACAAATCTCAACACTTTATTAAGGAAGACAACAAAATCCAGGTACTCAGCAATATAACAAGGTATGGCACACAATTAAAAACCATTAGACGTGTAAGGAAGCAGAAAAATGTGACCCATTAATGGAAAAAAACAAGTCAATATAAAAAGGAAGATGATAGAATTAGTAGAGAAGAACTTTAAAACAGCTATTATAAATATGTTCAAGAATTTACAGAAAAATATGAAGTGTAAGGGAGACACAAATATAGAACCTGAATTAAACAATGGGAACTCTGAAAAATTACCAAATGGAAATTTTATAACAGAAAAAAGAAAAACAAAAAAACCACAATACCCAAAGCAAAAAAAAACAAACCAGAATACTTTTAAATCTACTAAAAAAACTGAATTTTTAAAAGATATTCCCAGAGAAAACTCCAGATCCAGATGCTTTTATTGGTGAATTTTACAAACATTTAAAGAAAAAATAATACCAATTTTACATAAACTAAGAAATGAGAAGAGGGAACACTTCCCAGCTATCTCTATTGCCCAAACTAAAGGCATTATAAGAAGTCTATAGTCCAAAACCTCTATGAATACTGATGCAAAAATCATCACTAAAATATCAGTAAATTAAAATAAATATTATAAATAAATACAAAGTGGGGTTTGTCTCAGAAATGAAAAGTTGTTTTGACATTCAAAAGTCAATATGATTTCTGTATTAACAGAGGAAAGAAAAAAAATCATATAATTATCTCATCAAAAATGATTTCAGACATAATATTTTAATGGAGATCCAAGATGGCGGCAGGAGAGGAGAACGCCGATAACTGCCTGGGAAGGGCCTTGTGAACAGAGGGGAATCCACAGGGGAAACCCTGAGAAGAAACCTCACTAAGAGAACCACACAACGCAGAACAACACCCAAAGGTTAGAGAAAAAAGGGGAGAGCGGGAGAGGGAAAGGGAAGCAGCGGTTCGGGGACAGAGACTCGGAGCGCGGCCCGGGGCTGGCAAAAACAAAGGGGGATTGGGGGACTTCTGTCAAAGTGGAGCTGGATCGAGGGCGGGCTGGAAGCCGAGACCTAGGGAGCGTGGAAGCCCCACAAGACTGTGGACAATTTAACATCCGAACTCAAGGGACAGCACGCAGTGCCCTAATCAGATCACAGAGCCTAAAGTGGAACAGGGACTGTGGAGCAGGGCGGCTGCACTTCCCGGCGGGCGGGGTGAGAGCAGGGC
>PVKE010041011.1:0-14354 GCA_004027555.1 Craseonycteris thonglongyai | reverse complement strand
GTCCTCAGTTTGGTTCTTGCCCCTCAGTTGGGCCCCTGGCTTGAGGGGGGCGCGCCTCCCATGCAGGAGGCCCCCAGCCCAGTTCCCACCCTGCACAGCCCCCCATCCACCTGTGTGGAACAAAATCCTGTTGAAAAACTGATGACGTACAACTATGGAGACTGCTCTGGGTCCTCCCCCTTCTCTCTGTCTCTCTCTGCCTCTGTCTCTGTCTCTGTTTTTTTTGTTGTTTGTTTGTTTGCTTTTTTAAAGATTTATTTATTGTTTTTGACAGAGAGAGAGAGAGATACAGAGTCAGAGACAGAGAGAAGGGGGAGGGCCCAGAACAGTCTCCATAGTTACACATCATTGGTTTTTCCACATAGTTTCATTTCACAGGTGGGCGTGGGGCTGCACAGGGCAGGAACTGGGCTGGGGTCTTGCCCCGGTGAGAACTGAACTGGGGGCACTCCCCCGCTGGGTCTGCACCGGCCAGGGCCGGGATTCGATCCTCGGTCCCCAGGGCTGCAAAGTGAGCACCTAACCCACTCCATCCCTGCTTCCCCTCTGTCTCTGTTAAAAACAATAAAATAAATCTTTAAAAAAAAAAAAAAAGCCCAGCTATTTTTGCTCAGTTGGGAATTTGCAAGGCCATGCAACTTAGTTCTGAATGTAAGACATCAGTCCTGTGGCCTCTTATGACCTGCAGATTTCCATCTGGTGGCTTTCCGCTTGTAAACCTGTCTGTGGGCTCTAGAGATGGGTGTACTTAAGTGATTGGCACTACATTAGCAAAGATTTTCAAACCTAAGTAAATAGGAACTATGAAAACCCACAAGGCCTGTAGGGCCAGCCCTTGCCACCCTCCCTAGCTTCATATCTGGCCCCCTCCCTGTTTGTCCCGGGCCAGCCAACTGGCCTTTTTCTTTTTTTTTTCTTCTTTAAACTCATTCTCCTCCTCCACATCCCCGCCCCCGGGGTCTGTATAAGCACCACAGATCTCTGCCTACATCACCTACCCTCCCCTACCCCAGTTCCTAAGATGTCAGCTCAAATATCACTTCCTCAGGGAAGCCTTCCCTGACCAGCTTCTCTCACTCTAGGTCAGGTACCTGGGCCTTTTTTTGCAATTGTACTTACGCATTTGTAGGATCATTTGACTAGTGTCTGACTCCTCTGCTAAATGACACTACCAGAAGACAATGTTGCCTGTATCTCCCAGAGCCCACCACCTACTAGCACATAATGGTTGCTCAGCTAATGGATCTGCTTATCTCCAAATTTATAATTCAATGTAAGGTCAATTAGAGGATTTGTCTTTAGTTGCAATTTGGGTATTTAGTTACTTTCTTCCTATGCTCCACCTCAGGGGGAACCAAGAGAGCATCTTAGCTAATAGCCCTGGGAGCTGAGTTTCAGAAAAACTGTAAGTACCATATTTTCCGGCGTATAAGATGACCGGGCGTATAAGACAACCCCCTAATTTTACAGTTAAAACATAGGTTTAGGCCTATATTCGCTGTATAAGACTACAGCCTCGGAAGTGGGGGGTAGTCTTATACAGCGAATATAGGCCTAAACCTATGTTTTAACTGTAAAATTAGGGGGTCGTCTTATACGCCGGAAAATACGGGGTAAGGGTATTTTCCACCCAAGCTTCATCCTCCAAAATTGCTTTTCTCTCTTCTCCCCTTCCAGGATCCTGTGCTTGCAGCCCTTGGAGTATATTCCCATCTGGGCTTTTCTGCTTGGTGGGAGCTGCTTTGTCCCTCAAAGAAGAATCCCTAATCATATATTTCTGCTTCTATAATTATAATTCTGGGTCCTTTCTGTATACACGGTGCCAGAGACACTGTGGAGGCTGGGGGGAGCTGAATGACAGAATACTGAGATTTTCCCCCTTCATCTTAGTAACAGGACAGGTAAGAGTTCCAGTGTGAGAGTTATGTTTCCACTTGTAATCAACTTTAGTAATCCCAGGAAAAGTCTATGTGAAACACTCTTCTGGCCATCTAGTTTACTTTTTTTCTTTCCCCTTTTATTTTTTTGGAAAGGAGGGCTCTGGACAAACTTTTTTTTCCTCTCGCACTTTTCTAGGTTGGGCAGGGTTCCTGAAGCTGAAGACCTGGCCTCACAAATGCTGAGAGGCTTTCCTAGAGACCGCATCTCTGCCCAGGAAGCACTGGTTCATGATTATTTCAGCTCCCTGCCATCTCAGCTGCACCAGCTTCCTGATGGTGAGTGAGGGACTGTGTGTGTGTGTACATGTACATATGTCCATCTCAGTGTCTAAGTGTTTCCTCTGAGAACTGGAGATAAAATTTGCAATTGGAAGTGAGCTTAGAGATCAATTTGTCTGGGAGAAGCAAGAGGGGACCCAATCTTGCTGGAGTGTTGCATGAGATTCTCTAAAACTCAAAAGCACTGGTGAGTTGAGGTGACACAGACATCCTTGTAATAATGCAAACATTTCTCATACACACACACTTAAAAATTAGGTAAGATGAAAGTTGCTTCTGAGTTGTTTGCTTTCACTCGCATCTGCCAGGAGAAGCAAACCCAGTTTCTAACAACCCCCTCTCTCTTTCCATAAGAGAGTAAGATGATAGGTGACATGGATATGTCAGAAAGGAGAGCTGGGACTGTCTTGATTGGTAATCCGATGCTGCCAAGGGAAGTACCAGGGTGGGGCGCTATAGGGAGGGGAGTGTCCTCCCAGGCCGGAAGCCCACAGGAAACACAAGTTACCCTGAAATCAGCTTTGCTGCCTGGGCCTGAAGTCATCCTCCAAATCTGAAATCTGCCCGGGGATCATGTGGTTGGAGCTCTCCTCTTGTTTCTCAGAATGTAGCCAGGAAGGGCTATGTGGAGGATGTGGGCAGAGCAGTCATGGCCTGGGCTCTTTGGGAGGGACTATCCTTAGGTGGAGTTTCTTTGGAAACATCACCATGTAACTGAAAATAGTTTTCAGAAGTCCTCGGCAGGAGACAAGAAAGCTGAAAAGGAAGGTCTAGGGGCTCGTGCTGGGCAGAAGGTACTGAAGTGAGGTGGAGAGCCGCTGCCCAAGAACCTTAGATGTATAATCTGGCCAAAGTCTCCACGATTTACAAATGCTACTCTATATCTAGGACATTGTCCTGCAACAGTTCAAAGCTCTGAGTGTGGGATTTCTTGAGGTACTTCATATTAAAGGGAGTCATTTAGGATCATCAAACATAACCATAATCATACAATTGGGGTTAATGTGCCTTGCTTAACCCTGTGAGAAGAGTCAGTCATCAGTATTTATTAAGTTACCATTAACTGTCAAGAACCTATGAAGTGCTACAAAAGCTGAGGGGGGCATAGAAGCTTGTCCTTGACCTCAAAGATCCTATGGCATGGGAGGAAAAGAGGGTGAGGAAGAGGAAACAGGGCACCCTTGTACACATATTAGCACAAATCATATCTACACAGCTAAAGTCTGTGCATAATCAGCTGCAGATGTTCAGAGTACTGTATATGCGTGTGCTAAAGGCAGTTCTTGGGAGGAACTAGAATAACTCAAGTGAGATGGATTAGACTGGAGGTGAATCTGGAGTGGAATTTGAAAGGAGGGGAGGAACATGGTTTGGCATATGGGTGGAATAAAAAACATTCCAAGTGACCTATAATTCTTACTCCCTTCCTGATACTTCACCACCTCCCACCCCAACTTTATCTCCAGCCCCTCCCCCACTCCCATCCCATAACCTCTTCCCAGTCTGAAGCCCCTAGAGCTCTCTGTCTTCACTTTTTTCTCTCGAGCTTGGGACTTCTAACTGCCACTTCAGGCAAGTATGTACACCCAGGTGTATACACACACACACACACAGACACTCACACACTCACACTCCCCTCTCTGCACTTAAAGAAAATTCTTCCATCTGCCCTCCTCTTCCAGCTATCATTCTACATTCTGAGAATTGCTGGGGATCTTCAAAGTTTTCTGGGCACCCTGATGAAGGGTAATTAGGAAGAAACAATCACTGTCCAAACTGATGGGTTGTTAGAAACTTGGGTTTTGATTTTTCCTGGCCATCTGAAGCAAAGCCACCAACAGAGGAGCTCTGCTGTGTGTGTGTGTGTGTGCATGCATGCGTGTGTGTGTGTGTGCACATGCGAGCGTAAGAGAGGCCGATCTGTATTCCTTCTCTGTTCAACCAGCCACAGAGCCCAAATCTACTTTGACACTTTTAGAAAAATGAAAAGATGGAATCTTGCAGGAGCCTGGGCCGGCGGGTGGAGGGGGGAGACGAAGAGTGCTCACCGCAGGAGGGACGTTGACTTTTCTTTATACATATAGGGGTTTTTCCATGCAGAGTTTAAATTATGCCTGATAAAAGGAGTTTCGTGGATGTTTCAGTTCTTTCAAATTCTCCTGGCTTCCTCCCAATTAAATGAGGTTTGTCAAAGCCACAGGGCTCTGCCGCTGCTGCTGAGGCCGACAAGCACTTCCTGCAGCGACATCTCAAATCCCTGAGGGAGAAGATGAAAGGACCAGCACCAAGAGACAGGGGAAGGGGAGGCGCGACTGGGGGGCATGTATGTGTATGTGCCTGTGGGAGCGGTGCAGAAATAGGTTTAGACGGACCAACAGATAGGACTTGGGACAAATAGACAGGGAAAGCAAATCTACAAGGAAAATCGGAAAGAAAATAGAGGAAGAGAGAGAAGCAGCTTGGGCCAGTTTGTGCACCTTTGACAACAGTGGCCTTCACCAAGGGCACATCAACAAAGGGGTGCACTCCTCTGGCCTGGCAGTGCCAGCCTGCTTTTTCATTGCCCATGGCAATACGCCTGTATTATGAACCTCCTTTGCAAACAGGGAGCACCGCCCAGTTATCACAGTTCCCAACCTGCAGGGACACAGAATCTATATCCTCATCCCTGGTGGGCTGCCCCAGGCAAAAGAATTGTGCAAAAATAAGACATGCTCTTGTGAGTAGTTTGTAAAGAGAATTTCCCTGCCATAATTATGCCAGATACATTGCTCTCTGGTGACATTTCAGTATGGAATCATTTAGAGGCTTATATTTATATCATTTTGTTATTCTGGTTTTATTCTGGTCACAGGATAACAAAGTTGTCACTTTAAAGTATATTCTGTTTCCCTTTGATCTGGGACACGCCAGCTCTTATTGTCTGCCCTCTGAAGAAGACAATTTAAGCGTGAAACCAGTGGCTGAGAAATATGTGAAGAGTGGAAAGACAGCCTTAACCCCAGTGGAAGAGTGACATAGACATTCTCCACAAAATGCAAGAATTGTTCCCATCCATCCACACTTATTTTTGCAAAGCCTGAGACGTCCTGAGCAGTACTTTCTCCAGGTTGTGGCATTGAGCTTATTGTGGCCAGAGGAAATCAGGGGTTACTGACCATGAAAATTCAGGAATTCCAGGATTAGTTCCCTTCTAGAGAGCACTCTGAAGTGGAGGAGCATGAATATTAGAATGGCAAGCGTGTGGGAACTTCTGCCAAGCACTGACATTTTCCCTTATTGACGCTTGAACACCTGAAGAAACATTTGTTGAAGGAGAAATTATGGGTAGTCTCTCTGAAAACACATCCAACAGCAAGCTAATTGCTTTTGCAGATGTCTAGAGAGATGCTCTTCTCACTCAGTCACCAGATTATGGCCATGCTGTGGCCCACATGGCTGAGCCAGCAGACCAGGACGTCAGCTGGGGCGGCTAGGACCTAAAATTAGGCCCTTGGCAACTCCCTAATCTTAGCTGCAATTTCAGCTTCTTTGTTTAATTCCCTTTGCCCTCGGTATGAACTTGGGCTCTGGGAAAGGAACACTGTTTAATGATTTGGGGGGTAGGGGAAGTAGAAAATCATTAAGCTGCGCCTTCTAGAAACTGTTTCCACTTCGTTCTTTTAGGGAGCCTTCCAAATGCTACCCTTGGAGAGACTGATTTTGGAACCTAGCCATTCGAACCACAGACACTGATCCACAAAAGTATTTTTTTTTAATCTGGGGCAATAACTGCCACGTGATTTAAGAATCTGGTCCTTAAGCCCCGGTCCTTGATCATCAGGACATCAAAGGCTGTCTCTCTGTGCCTTGGTCCCATTTTGCTTTCCAAATCCCAGGCTTGACTCTCTTCCATTCCTTCCTGGACTAAATCCCCCTTCTCCTTTAAAACAAGTTGCAGCACCTTGGGGGCGGGAAGAATTCTAAAACTTAAAAGCTTGCAATTGTTTCACAAGTAATTTTGCAAAAGCAGTTTACCAGATCCTTCTTGTTATCATAGTTTCATACTTGTAGGGATGGAAGAAAGCATGGCATTCATTCTACCCTCCATCACACCACCTGGGTATCTACGCTCCAACAGTTCTTCAGCAGGCCTTTTTCATATTGCCCCATTAACCCTGCAGAGGTTGCTTCAAAAATGTTACAGCACAGGTTGCATGTATCCAAGAGATACATTCATTACTAGTATGCTGAAATGTGAAAAAATAAAAATAAAAACATTGCAAATATAATAAAATACATGATTTTTACATTTGTTTTCCATTACAATCTATAAATTATTAAACAAAAAAATATAAAAATGTGAAGAATAAAATATTGCACCCGATATATGTAACAATATTTAAGAAAAGAGTTTGTTGGTATCTCTCAGATCAGCCATGACCTCCACAGGGTTAAAATCTGAGTAAATTTTTTGTTTTGTTCCAATAAGAGAACTTCAGGCCTTCTTTAAATATGATCTCTTTAATATATTTGAAGATCCTTTGATATCATGTTCCAAAGCTCACTTCTCTGGGCTAAATTCTTTTGACTTTCCTCCCTCCCCTCAAATATAGATTCTGTTTTTCTCACTCTTTAATCATTTTGTTTCATGATTCTTTTCTGAGCCTGGTTCAGTTATTTTGCTTATCTCTGAGACTATGGACCCAATGTAGATTCAAGTTTCTAACATAGTAGGAAAATTATGTTCTAGTTCATTCACCGGAGACTTACTGGAGGTCTATTAGGCATGATATTAAAGGATACAGAAATAAAGTAGTCATGGGGAAAGCCGGGATGGCTCCACGGGTTGAGCACTCACTTTGCAGCGCCGGGGACTGAGGATCAAATCCTGGCCCCGGCCCCTGTGGACCCATATGCTGAACTGGGATGTACTTCCCATGCAGGAGGCCCCTAGTTCAGTTCTTGCCCCCCAGTTCAGCCCCTGCCTCAAGGGAGCATGCCTCCCATACTGGAGGCCCCCAGCCCAGTTCCTACCTTGCGCGGCCCCTGCCCACCTGTGTGGAACAAAACTATGTAAAAAATTGATGAAGTTCAACTGTGGAGACTGCTCCGGGCCCTTCCCCTTCTCTCTGTCTCTCTCTGTCTCTATCTCTCTGTCTCTGCCAAAAACAATAAAATAAATCTTAAAAAAAAAATTAGTCATGGACCCTGTCCTCAAAAAATTTGCAGTCCTGAAGGAAATGAGACAAATATATAAACAGCACAAAGCAAGTGTGAAGTACTCTGGGTATTCACAGGAGGTGAGATTAACTCCAGTTGTGGGGATCCCAGATGGTATTGTGAGTGGGTCATGAAAGATGATGGAGTCTGGATAGTGGAGGAGAAAGAACATCTGGGGAGAGGAATGTCATCTTCCTCTTCATACCATCTAACATTATTCTGAAGGTGTCTTATTTTTTTTTTTTTTAATAATGGTGGTGCAATTCTGACTCATATTTCATCCTGGTTTTTACTTCTATCACTATATGCTTTTTTGCAACATTTTAAACATTCATATATAGTAGTGAAATTTAGTTTTGCTCGTTGTATGCTAGTCATTTCAAATCTACTCTGTTTATTGCTTTTATTGTCTAGTCTATTCAGAATTTAACAAGAACATTTTGTGAGCCTAGAGGCCAGGTTTCAGGGTTTGGGGATTGTGGGGAAGCAGGATGGGAGATTCTGAGGCAGGTCTCTCAACTCTATTCTGCTTCTAGGAGTTTGTAACCTAACTCAGACCATTTTTTATACCTTTAAATCCTCCATTAACCAGTACTTAAAAAAGCAATACATTAAGAAGCAAGTTAGGAAGTGCCCACCATAACACACCTCTTCACCTTCTATGCTCAAATTTGTCCTCAATCCATTCCAATACTTTCAATGAAATAGTAGGTTGAGACACAGCACATGGCGTTACATAGAGTTGTGTTGCTATAAGAAGTCTGGGTAAACTAAGTCCCTCAGGTACACCAAGACTTTAAATGGATTAAATTTGTTAGCATGAAAGTCTCTAAGTAAAGATAAACTCTTAGGAAAGAGTGAGACCTTCAAGTAGGAAAGGATCTTAGAGATTCTCTATTCCTTATCTTTATTAAGTAGGTGAGTCCTTGACACCCAGGGAAGAATAATGGTGGCTGCCATTTGTTGGGCAGCTATGTGGTGCCCAACATAAGTTCTTATTCAATCTATACACTATCTGGTACGCTGAAATTATTATCCTCACATTACTTATTAGAACATTGGAACTGAGAGAAGTTAATTGCTCAAAGTAATAATGTTAGTAAGTGGGAGAGCCAAGATTTGACTTCAGGTCAGAGTCCCAAGCCACTCTCTTCCTACTACTCTTTGCTTCTCCCCAAAGATCACATGGGAACTTAGAACCAAGATCTTGATTCCCAGTTCCATGACCTTTCCACTGTCTCATGCTCTATCTGTTTATATTAAAGAGTCCACGTGTCCCCAGGTAACATGTTTCATATTGCACAATTAAGAGAGCTCAATTTTTTGTTTAACCGAGACCCCTGGCCTTTAGTCTTAGTTTCTGTTCTTCTTTATTTTTTATTATACAGTCACCCTTGGATTTTAAAAGTTTGTAATCAATGGTGGTTTATTTTTTATTTCACTACAACTTATTCAATTTTATAAGAAAAATACCAGGGATCTAATGGAAAATTGGGCAAAGGCATAAAATAGCAATTTCTGCAAAGCAAAGAAAAGAGTAGTGTATTTTCCCATGTATAAGACTATACTTTTGTCTAAAATCGTTAGACCGAAAATTGGGGTTGTCTTATACCTGGGAGTAACTCATGTATTGATTTCTTTTTTTTTAAAGATTTATTTTTTATTTATTTATTTATTTTTGACAGAGAGAGAGAGAGAGAGAGAGAGAGAGAGAGAGAGAGAGAGAGATACAGAGACAGAGAGAGAACTGAGCTGGGGGAGCTCCCAGTTCAGCACATGGTTCCGCACGGGCCAGGGCCAGGATTCGATCCTTGGTCCCCAGCGTGCAAAGTGAGCGCTTAACCCACTGAGCCATCCCGGCATCCTCATGTATTGATTTCTTAATGTCAGGTTAGAAAAGTAGGGGTTGTCTTATACATGGGGGTATCTTATACATGAAAAAATACAGTATATCAACACATGGAATAAATCAACAGCTTTACTAGTAATTAAATAAATACAAAAAACTGTTTAATTATTTTTTCCTTTAACCTCATGACTCCCAGTGTTTATGATATTGTGGCAAAATGATTCTGTGATGATGGTGGTATCAGTTGGGCATCCTTTGAAAAGCATTATGGCCAATATATCAGGAGTCATAACTTTCATCTCTATACTTTGGTTTCTGGAAATTATACAAAGAAAGAATTGAATAGAAAATAAAAAAGCTAGATACATAAAAATGTTCATTGCAGTGTTGTCAATAATTTTTTTAATTTACAAAGAAAAGAAAAGAAGCAATCTAAATACTCAATAGTAAAGAACTGACTGAACAAATGTTGGTATATTGACTCAGCATACAGTGTTATGTAACCATTTAAAATGACATTCAGGGGAAGCCGGGATGGCTCAGTGGGTTAAGTGCTCACCTTGCAGCCCCAAGGACCGAGGATCAAACCCTGGCCCCGGCCCGTGCTGGACCCATATGCTGAACTGGGGAGTGCCCCCAGTTTTGTTCTCACCAGGGTGAGACCCCGGCCCAGTTCCTGCCCTGTGCACCCCCGCACCCACCTATGGAATGAAACTATGTGGAAAAACCAATGATGTACAACTATGGAGACTGTTTTAGGCCCTCCCCCTTATCTCTGTCTCTGTCTCTGTCTCTGTATCTCTCTCTCTGTCAAAAACAATAAAAATAAATCTTTTTTTTTAGATTTATTTATTTATTTTTATTGTTTTTGACAGAGAGAGAGAGAGAGAGAGAGAGAGAGAAACAGAGAGAGAACTGAACTGGGGGAGCTCCCAGTTCAGTATATGGGTCTGCACGGGGCCGGGGCCAGGATTAGATCTTCGGTCCCCAGCACTGCAAAGTGAGTGCTTAACCCACTGAGCCATCCCGGCTTCCCCAAAAATAAATCTTTAAAATGATCATTCATAAGCATGTATGGTAATATGAAAATGTTTATGCTATGACATGAGCTACAAGAAGGTAGGATACAAAATACATATTACAATGTACCTGTAAAAATGTATTAATGCATTTTAACAAAACTGAACAGTATATAAAAATAAAAAAATTTCTTTTAGTTTACAGGGATTATAAATAATTGTTTTCTTTTTTGAAGCTTTTTTAATATTGATGTTATATTTCCTCTATTGTTTAAAATAATGAGGTAAGACAAATGGTACAGGGAGTCTAAGCTCTGGATTGAAAGCTAAAGGACCTGAGTTTTCTTCTTTTTTCCCCAATGTAACATGCATTACTGGCTTTCATAAACCTCAACTTCTCAAGTATTAACCTACACAATGGGTTAATACTACCTTCCTTTACCCCAGACTGACAGAATGTTTATTTTATAAAGCTTTTAACTCACTGAATGCAAGGATTCATATAAATTTGGTCCTGGGAGAATGAGAGGTGGGAGGGAGAGGAAAAGATAAATAGGCACTAATTAATTTTAAAAGGAAGGATCATCTACTTTCATCGGAAATGCATATGTGCTGTGCCCCTAGTCAGAGTTTTAAGTGCACTCCTTGTTAGTTAGCAACTTCAATTTAAAGTAGTGTGTGATCCTTTGGGCTTTGAAGATATGAGGCCTATATACATACACATGAGCTAAGATTACTGTGTAGTCGCGAGACTGTGCACTCTGAATAATTAAATGCACTAAGCAACTTCAGCTGATGGATTGATGATGTGTAAGAGTAGTGCAAAAACCACGTGGCAAGGGAAATTACAAGACATTTTGAAATGATGGTTTCATTTCCAAGCTTTCTTTTTAACTTGTGCTTTCTCTTTTAGCCATTATAGGCAAGTAAAAGAGATTTGATTATCTTGTTTCCTGTGAAAGGTTATTTAGCTCCTCAATCCCATTAAGTCACTTTCTGCACTCCAGTGCACTGAGCCTTCGCTAGCTGCTCAGCCCAGGAAGGGTAAATGGAGACACCAGGATCAGATTTCTAAAGGAAGGAAAGTTAAAGCAAAGTTTGAAAGGGGTGACAGCCAACAGCCAGGAGCTTAGGAACTCAATTAGACTGAAAGACAACTATCTCATTATCTTATTCCAAAATGATCTAAATACATAAGAATCTAAAAGTTTTAAATAAACTTGTCCTACCGACTGTCTAGATGACTGAATTTCCCTTTTCAAAAAAATTTTAAACACACACTTTCATATTTATTTATTCTAAGTGTGAAGCAGCTGCGATAATTATACTGTCAGATTCAGTAAGCTAATGAGGAGTCAGCCTAACCGAAGGTTTTGCATTTGTGTGATTGCTGCAGAACCGCTCTGCTCCCTTTTTCCTTCTTTCTTCTTCTATTTTTTCCTTCTGTCTTCTTTTTTTTTTCTTTTCTAGCTTTCTTTTTTGTTTTTGTTTTTTTCTATGAATTAGCAAGGAAAGTCAGGCAGTCCACAGCCCAATTGGTTTCCCTTTCATTAACTGGGTTGCTTTCCCAGCATTGTTCTGCTGCCAGATAATGTTTCTCTCTCATTTATTTTCTCTCCTCGCCTCTCCTCTGCTTTTCCTCCTCTGCCTCTTCTCCCTACCCCTCCTTATACTTTTTTTCTCCCTCTCTTCCTCTTTTTCTCTCTCTCCCTCTTTCTCCCCCACCTCCTAGTTTTTGAGGAGCTGCTGCTTTTGAGGGACAAGGAAACCTGGGGGAAATCTTCATGCAGTTATCCCCAAGGCAAGGGGACACTTGTTCCTGAGGGCAATTCCCAATATGATTTGGACTTGAGTTGATGAGAGTAATCTGTGAAGTTTCTGCACTGTTTATTTTAGCTGTGTCTTTAGGCTATGATACGGGCTAAAAGGAAAGTAGAATACAAAATGGTGTATTGTGATGTACCTCTGAAAATGTTTTATGCATATCAACAAATATGGCCTAGCAAATATGTAATTCCAAACCAAAGGAGTCAGGGCCACAGATTACTCACAGCATAGATAGGTCTAGGCCCAGAGAGACAGAGCCGGCATTGCAGCATTATTTCTTCCCTTCAGGTGTGAGCAGCTTCCAGCAAACAATATTATTAAGGCATATTATGCTTTTGATGCACCAAAGCTTTCTGCTTTTTGTTAAACTGTGCAAAATTTAGAGTAACACAGGTTTATGCAGATTGTCAACCTTGACAAAACATTGCCCAAGTGGAAAGATGCCCCAAGCAAGTTGTGTGGATGTGCATTGTGACAATGTGGCTGTTGCCTCCTGGTTTTGTTTATTTGTTTGTTTGTTTGTTCATCTTTCCAGATGTTATTTATGCTGATGCTGGTAACAATGGCTATTAGTTAGTAAAAATATATTGTGCATCAGGAACAACCCAAGATGTTTTGCATACATTATCTTCTTTAAACTTAGAGCAATCTTCCAGGGAGTCTTATTATCACCATTTTACAAATGAGCTCCTTAAAATATTAACTTTTGGAGGACTTGGCCCATAACTTTTGCGTAAGAAGCACCTAGGAACAACACACTTAACAAACATAGGCATTTTTAAAAATGCAAACTGCCAGCATTCTGAACTAACCAAATACATGAATCAGAGGACAGCTGTAGTGTGTGTGTGTCAGAAAAAAATGTTTTTATTTACAAAAGTTGCACCTGAGAGTCTCTTTAAATAGATTGCCCATTGTATTTAATGTAACAAGATTTGAAACTTACAAGAACATATTTGCCCAGCATGATGCTCATTACCTATCACCATTAGAGCTTCATAGTAACTCGCTTCACCTTCTGGTTCTAACCTATTTTTCCAGCCTTATCTTCTAGCTTGTCTTGCTCTAACCATGCACAATTACTTGCAATTCGCTCAAACACTTTCCTTCCTCCACTCCTTTGCTCATCCTGATTCCTCAGCCAGGAATGCCCTCCCTGGAAGTCCTTGACTATTGACATAGTCACCTTTCAAGACTCAAAGGGCCCTAGTCCATCTTTTCCTGTGCTTCTTAGACTTAGGAGACCAGCTGTCATAGTTCTTTGTTTGCAACTCACTTTGGCCCTTGTTTGTCAATGTGTGTATATATGTCTTCGGATTTTATTCCTATTTTTAACCATCTTCAACACCTAGCATAATGTCTTACCCAAGTGTTCATTGGGCAAATATGCATTGAATTGGATTGAATAGGAGATGCTTGACAACTACTAGTAGATTCAGTAAAGTGAGTTATCCAGGAGTCAGTATAAATTATTGGTAGGTAAGTCTGGTTCATGTTTTGATGTCTCTTCAGGTGACAGATATCACAAAAACAGAAAAATACACCATGAAAAACCCCAAGAAATCATATGTTGGTGCTTTTCTCTTTTTGTCCCTACAGAGGAGTCTTTGTTTACAGTTTCAGGAGTGAGGCTGAAGCCAGAACTGGGTGACCTTTTGGCCTCTTACCGGAAAGGTCACCACCCAGTCCGGTTTAGCAAATGCTGGTGAAAAGGAAGGTCAGTATCACCAGGATCCTTCCAGGTAAATGGTCCCAACAGTGAGGTTCCTTACGGATGGAACTGAAAAGCAATCCCAGCCAGGTGGAGAGGACATGGTTTATGGATGCAGAGCCTCTTTTCTGTGTCTGGCGTTTTATTCCCATTCTAGGAACAGGTGGCCTAACCTCTTCAAGCTGTGAAAGGAAGATACTCATTACCTGTCCCTCCCACTCCCAGAGGGGTGGTAAGTCTTCTAAGACAGAACTTATAGGTCATTGTGAAGCCTTCAGCTGACACACATGGACTAAAGGATGACAGATGACATATTGTATTATTCTCTTAACTACATAGTCGTCTGTCAGCTGATAGGACAAAATCAGAGATCAAACCCATCCCCATTTGCTTGAGACTTAGAGCTGTCCTGGGATGTGGTATGTTCAATGCTAAAATTGGCACAATCACAGGTAAACCAGGATACTTGGTCATCATAATGGTGCTCAGTTACCACCAGACTTGCCCCCAGGTGCCAGAGAAGACCC
>PVKE010041010.1:0-14356 GCA_004027555.1 Craseonycteris thonglongyai | reverse complement strand
GGAGAGTTGTGTGGGGAGGGGGGAGTGGGCACCAGATATATCGGGTTGGAGGGGGACCTGATTCTGGGAGCTGGGCACATAATGGGATGCATGGGTGATGTGATGTGGAGTTGTCCATTGGAAAACTGTCTGATTGTTACCAACCAATGTCACCCCATTAAATTTAACAATAAAATATAATAATATTAAAAAAAAAAAATCAATAAGAAAATGACTAAAAAAAAAAGAGGCATGAGGAAACTCAGGTTGATGGAAAGATTATGAATTTTTATTGCAGTGATAGTTCATAAGACCTATATATCACTCAGAACTAAGTTCTAGGGATAGGCAGTATGCATTTTACTTATAGTTAACACTACAGTATTGTCCGCTTTAAAATACGTCGAGGATACATCTCCTGTTACGTGGTCTTACAAAAAAACCCCACAATAGATCACAAGGATGTTTTGGGAGATGATGGACAAGCACTTTGATTGTGGGGATAATTATCATGAGTGTTTTGTGCATATGACCATACACATAAAGATGTAAACATTAAATGTGAGCAATTTTTTGTATGTGCAATTTTTTTATGTCTGTTATACCTCAATAAGTTAAACACACACGCACAGCAGGACAATTTAAATGGATGCTGTTATTTTATCTAAATTTAGCACAATCAATGGAATTGAATAATTAATATGCATGCTAATCACTAGAGAGCTGGTTAAAATGGAGATTCTGCTTCATTAGATCTGGGATGGTCCTCAGAGTCTACATTTGTGACCCACTTCCAGGTGACGCCCAAGCTGCTAGTCTGAGTGCACACTTACAGGAGCAGGAGACTACAACTCTTCAACCCGGATAAGATATAGTCAAAGAGCTTTCTATAAATCTGTGCCCCCGTGTAAGATTAGCATCACTCTGTCCTTCTTGTAGAGCTGCGACCTGTCCTATAACTTCCTCTTATACAAGTTACGTGAGACTGCTAATCACGACGCCGTTTGGCATCTATTAAGCATATACTAAGTGTTAGGTTCTGTTCTCTCAGCAGCACGTGAATTTATTTATTTCATCCTCAGTGCAAAGGACAGTGCCATTATTATTCTATAATAGCAAATGTCAACTGCAAAGCACAGAGCATTTAAGGGACGTGCCCAAGGTCGCCCAGCTGATACCCAGAGGTTCAACCTTAAGCATCCTGTCCCTAACCACTGCGCTCCATGGCTCCCCCTCAGAGGAATTATCCCCCAGATGTGGCAGGTTCTGGCCCAAAAGTCAGAACGACTGATTGCGCCCCAGGATCTTCTCATTGTGACGTTTTTTTGGTGGAGGGGTTTACTGTGTCAGCATTAAGTGTGTGTTGAGCTCTTGCCACTTGTCAGGTATCACAAGGTGGTGGCTGGCTCCGTGTGCATTCCCTTGGAAGAATGTCACCCTCTGCCCACTGACCCGACCTCCATCAGCAGTGTCTGCTCTGTGAGCTGTTTGCCAAGAGCTCTGACTGACGTGCCTTGCTGCCGCTCTCCACGCTCCCAGGGGTGGTGTCAGTGGTGTCGTGTTCAAGCAGAGCCAGCCCCGCACTTTCCCCTGGGGTCCCCCTGTCACCAAAGGCAGCCCCACGAGAGAGTTGTGCGAGGTGCTTCGGGGGGAATGGAGTGGCTGTTTTGATTTCCAGCAATAAGAAAATGGAGTGTTGTTCAGATGTTGCAACTGGAGGAGATTCGTTTAGACTCAAGGCATGATGGCTGGGAGACATAGGCAGGGGCGACGATGGCGTTCCCTCCTATAAACCCAGCCAGCCAGTCTCCAGGGAGGGAGCTGACGCCCTGCTCTCATTATTCATTCTCCAAGAAGACTCCTGATTGGGACGGTAACATTTTTCAATGCGAGTTTCCTGTCGCCTGGACAACCCACCAACAAGGCTGTGACCCTGTACCCCCCGCCTGGATGACCAGGTGCACTCGAGGGATGAGGCTGGCCTGCCAGGACATTGCCTGCTTATCTTGCTCTCACCGTGACCTGCTGACATTCAGATGCAACAGGGAAATCGCCTCGCATGGTTTGCGTCGGCCTCACCTGGCGCCCGTGGGTCCTCCCTCTCTCCTGGCTCCTCCCACGTGGCCCCCTGCTTGCTAAGCTGTGCCACCCTGCCAGGGCCTGCGAGTATAACAAGTCTCATGTTCATCCCCTCTCTATGGGGTTATTCCATGTCCATACCAGACTGATCATCAACGAAACCATTGTGAGCAGCATGGTTATTTCTTCAACACACGAGTCCTTCTTGGGCTGAGAGTAAGCTAGCCGCGGGGCCCTGGGTGAGCCCCCAGCGGCAAGGCTTGTGGACGTGGGAAGCTGGGAACAGAGTCCAAGGACATCTGAGAGATGCATGACCTGTGTCCACTACAGTTCGTGAGCCGTTCGGGCGGCTATCCGGAGGAATTTCCTAAAGGGGACGGTTTTTGATGACAGGAGCAGATTAGCTACGGAGACCGGCAGAACACAGGCTCTCAGCAGAGCTCTGCCCCGAGGCAGGGGCTGGGCTGTCCCACGGGAGGACCAGCCCCCAGAGACGCTGACCCATGGGGACAAGGGCCGGACCCAAATACAATAATGAGCGTCAACTCTCACTGAAAAGAAAAACCCGCCTAGACAGCTTCCTGGACCTCCCACCACTCGGACCGAATGGGATTTGGTGAGCGGAGTGCAAATGAACGAGAGACACGTGGATTTAATCTCCCCTGAAATTAGGGACAGCTGAGCCCGGCCAGCTTGGAATCTCCAAGTGTCTCAAAGTACTTTTTTCAAGTGCTTTTGGTTCAGAGAAAAACAAAACTATGCTTCTGCCAAAGCGAGCGCCCCCTCATTTGTAGGGGCCTTCACTTACTTTAAAGGAACTTTGGTCTGCATAGTTCGACAACTTTACACTCCACTTACCAAAATATTTAATAAAGTTTTCTGGACGTCTATGAAATATTTTATAACTTTCCCTCCCCACCCCCAAAACTTTTTATTTAAGAAACAAGGAAACCAATGAGGGAGATTAGGACATTTATATGCCAGACAATATTTGTTTGGGTGAAAGTTCACACTTTCAGGCCATTCTAGGTCCCAGAATCACACACACAACAGGTAGGTGTGCAGGCCGAAGGTACTACAGGAATGTATTTGAAATCTTGGAAAGTAAGGGGAAAACATGGGTCAGTTCACCAGGGATTGGCTGGAGGGAAGCCCTGGAAGGTGCAAGGTAGCATTCCACAGCTCCGGGCATTGTCATCTCGCTTGTCAGGCAGGGTGACCCTAGTAGCCATAGCAGAGCATTCCCACGCCCACCGCAGGCCCTCCACCACCCTCTGGGTAGCTTTCTTTTTATAGGACGTCCAGCCGTTCTGGCGACAGGCTTGCACGCTGAGGAAATGGTTGTGTGAGTGCAGTCCAGTTCGGGCATGGAACACCCTTGCTGAGCCCAGGGCAGGACTTGCACCGAGATGCAAGGCTACAACCATATAGGAAGGCTCAGTCAAGCCCTACCTCCTCAGGGTGATGGTGTTTCAGGAGCCAGACACCCAATTATGCATCAGACGCCACAGAAAGCAGCCACTGGAGCCATTTAGAGAGAGTGCTCAAGCTGGGACAGTCACTTTAGCTTGCCAGGCCCTAGGAGCTATGGGCAGCTGTGAGGAGATGTCGCCCCAGATTCCGACAGACGCATGAGCAATGAATGCAGCCGTGCTCACAGGGGGCTGCCAATAGCCAGGTTATGAAGTCCTCTGGCCTCCAGGGGGCGCAGCTGAGTTGGGTCTCCTGTCTAGAAATACACAGAAAGGAGCAGGGGGAGGTGAACTTCCTTCTTATCTGGGCATGTGCGGCCCTGATTGCTAAAGTTGGAAACCGATGGGTGAAGTGTGGCGTCCTGGTTTGAGATACAGTTTTATTTTAATTAAAAGGGGACTTTGAAATGGAACATTGACCCCAGCAAAGATGTTCTGTGAAGCACAGCTTAGGGGCCACAGCCTCCCCCCAGCCCCCATTTTGGTGGCATGGAGCTGGTGACAGTTAGGACCTACCTCCTGTGCTGAGTTTCTTGTAAGATTAGCTCAGGGTGCAGACGCTGGTTTACCAAGCGATGCTTGTGTCCTACAGTGACGCCTGTGGTCATATTTCTCCTAATTAACCTTCACGGTGGAGGCAGAGGGAAAATGGCTGGATCAGGGAGCCTGAGATCTAGACTGTGACAAGGAACTGGCTGTGACCCTGGTCGAGTCCTCTAGTCTTTCCCTCCCACCCTGTGACACTCAGCTCTCCCATGATTCCGTGATTTTGGTGTTCAGTGTGGCTATTATTTACTCCACAGGCATACATTAATGTATCTATATATTAGCTAAGGAGGAAGGCAAGTTCCTTACAAGAGCCTAAGACTAATGCTACAAGTTAAACACACTGACCAAATGTCACTGAAAGAAAACCAAACTGTCATCTTCCTCTAAACTAATATTCATAACAACAGCAGCCATAGCTAACAGCTGTGTCTCAGTGTTGAAGGAGGGCACACGCTATTTTGATTGCCACTTAGTCATCCAAATGGTAAGGGAGGGATTCCCTCCTCAGGGTCATGGGGGTGACCAAACACACAATGTCTGACTCTGGACAGATAACAGCAATTTATGAATCACATACACTCACAGCCCAGGGGCAGAAGGCATGCACCCCACACGGGGCCTCACAGTGGTCCCACTCAGGAACCCATTAACAAGCTGGCACTATTGGCAGCAGGCTTAATAGCAACCAGGGAGTAAGGTGACCAGGATGCAATTGGCAGGGAACCGAATGATTAGCAAGCATTGTACTTGGTCTGTTTCATAAGGAGGGGTGCTTGGTTTTGGGGTCTTATCTGCAGGAGCACAGTGGGGAGGGCGCTAGAGGCTAAGCCATTGGCAGCCCTCCTGCTTTGAACAGATGTCAAGGGGGCACATAACACTGAGCCTTAATTTTTGGCCTCAGTTCACACACATATCAAATTACTTCATCATCAAAGCACTCCTAGGAAATAGCACGGCATCGTTCTACAGATGGGGGACCCGAGGCCCAAAAGGGCGAGCCGACTGTCCAGTGGTGGCCGGCTGGTAAGTGGCTGAGCTGGTTTTCAAACCTGAGTTTGTTCATTCTGGAGCCTGACCCTGTAACCCATTGTTTCCGGGGAACATGTAGCAGCCTAGAAACGGATCAGGGGAGGGGAAGAGAAAGAATGACAGGAGGTTAACAAATACACCCTCCTTCTCCCCAGTGGCCAGAAATCTCAACCGAAAAAAACACAGTCTCTTTCTCTGTTCACCATGTGACTTTCCAAGTCCTATGTAACCTTCCCCAAGGCGGCGGGTTAATAACACAGCCTCGCTGACCGCCAGCAGCCGGGCTCTGCTTTGTACTTTGTCCAACCTTGTACTTTAATCGGTGGCCCCTGAAATGCCTACAAGCCCAGCTGCTCCAGACACGCTTCTGATTATACAGCCCGCAGGAAGGGTAGCCGTCCGGGCAGATTTACCAGCCCCCTGCCAGGCCGGGCACTGCCCTGCATCATCACCCTTTTGCCCATGCATGTGGTCATGCCAACGGGGCTTGGAGTTCTAGAATAAGTTCCTCTGCACTGAAAGAAACCTTAGAACTCATCCAACCCAACCCCGGCATTGCACCGTTAAAGGAACGAAGGTTAAGTGACACACTCCCAAGGTCACAAAGGTAGTTATGGCAGAACCTGCTTGGGTCCCTTTCTCCGATCCTTTAGTGGCTCCCTCCTCCCCGCCACTCCATCCCACTCTAAAGGTCAAAGAAGGCAGGTCCTTTTTTCTTCAACTTCCTTTGCACTTAGGGTGACTATATGACCTAGACGTTGCTCCATGAGGGCACCTGCTGGAAGGAACCTGGGAGAGATTTTTCATCCCTGACAGAAGGAAAGAAGAGGCGTATGAAGAGAGCTCTATCACTTCCCTAGACACCAGAGATGAGCTGAACTGTGTCCCCCCAACCCCAAAATTCAGCTGTTGAAGTCCTGGCCCCCAGTTACCTTAGAATGTAATGGTATTTGGAGATACAGTCTTTTTTTTTTTTTTTAAGATTTATTTTATTGTTTTTGACAGAGAGAGAGAGACAAAGATAAAGAGAAACAGAGAGAAGGGGGAGGGCCCAGAGCATTCTCCACCATTGTAAGTCATCAGTTTTCGACATGGTTTCGGTCCACACAGGTGAATGGGGGCCGCACAGGGCAAAAACTGGGCTGAGGGCCTCCTGCATGGGGGGCACGTCCCAGTTCAGCATATGGGTCCGCACGGGCCGGGCTGGGATTTGATCCTCAGTCCCCGGGGCTGCAAAGTGAGAGCTTAACCCACTGAGCCATCCCTGCTTCCCTGGAGATACAGTCTTTAAAGAGGTAATAAAGTTAAAATAAGCCCTAGTCTAATATGACTGGTGTCCTTATAAGAGGAAATTAGGACACAGACCCACACAGAGATAGGACCACACAAGGACATGGGACAAAGACAGTCACCTACAAACCAGGAGAGAGACCTCAGATGGACCAACCTTGCGGACACCCCAATCTCAGACTTCTGGTCTCCGGAACTGTGAGAGTGTTTCTGTGGTGTAAGCCCCCTGGCATGTACAACACTGTCATGGCCGTCCCAGGACACTGGCACATCACCCTGTCATTGTATCGTCATGAGGACATGATGCCTGAAACCGGAGGAGGTGTCTTTCAACCATGAGGGAAATCACAGAGCTGCTGCTGCAGCGGCCTGAGACTCTGCATTGCCGCGTGGGAGAGCGGGGCTTGAGGCGCTGTGGGCCTGCTCCCTGCCGGTGAGTCTGCTCTCACGCCACGCCTGCACCTTCTCACTACGCTCAGCAAATGTCATTCCTGGCGTCAGACCGACTCGACCTTCCTGCTGCGTGGCCATCAGCCCTCATTTCCTACACCGAGCCCCTACTGGCACCTAGCTTCCACAGGTGTGAGGCCTGCGTCGTCAATCAAGGGCCACCCTCAGGTTTTCATGGTGTAGTCAAGTCACAGGGAGCTGGATTTGCAACAAGACAGGTATGGGGGGGGTGGGCAATGCGGAGTTTCGCGGAGATTTTGTTGGAAGTAGGGCACAGGGATTCCGCCTTCCTCACACGAGGGCTGTCCAGAAGAAAACCCAGCCATAAATGCCTCTGTTTTTCCTATTACGTGGCTGGGTGCTTTCCGGGCAGCCCTCCTTTACCTCCCAAGAACACTCCCCAGTAAACTTCCCCAGCCAGCTCTCTGAGTCTGTTTCCTACTGAGACATCACCTTTTCCTCAGCTTGGTCAGTCTGAGAGTGAGCCTGCCTTCCGCGTAGTCCTTCTCCCACTGTAACAACTCGTGTTTCTACTCACCCCGAATAGGAGTGTCTCAATGCCCTCAGATGAACTCTATCCCGGCGCCATACAACACTCCTGTCTCTGTGACTCAGCAAGGCCCATCGGACCATAGAGCTTCCTGCCTTTCCCCTCCTGGTAGACCATTTCTGCTAATGGTGAAGCTTCCAGTTCGAAACAGGGCATTTGGACGTGTGTTGTGCTATTCCACAGATAGAAGAGCCAAAGCACTGTAAGTGACTGCAGCTTGTTTGTATACAGAATGCTTTCAAGATCCATCGTATGAAAGGTGCAGGTAAAAATTTTATGAGATTCCTTTTAAAGCTGGAGTGTTTTAGTCAAGAAAATAGTTTAAATCCATTTTATTGAGTCACATAACAAGTATTCAATTGTCATCAGTCATCTTATTTCATTTTGCACAATATTGTGTATTTGTCTTATTGACTACCGAGAAATAGACTCACTTACGATGACAGCATTTAGATGCTAACTGACAAATACACACACACACAAGGCTAGATGGATTTTATCATTGTTCTTTGAAGGTGTATGTGAACAACAGGAAGTATAAATAGCAATGGGAAAAATGATACCACTCACACCTGCCCAAGTTTTCAAGAAATCAGTAAAGAAGGGAAAAGCGTTAGGCCAATAGGAGGCCACAGCATAATAACAACGCTCCACCTGGAAGGATGAGCCACGCATGCTAACCCCTCCAACATGATAACCACGCGTTCTGGAAGTTCCGAGTAGCTCCCCAAAGCTGATAGGTCGACCTGTTACCCCCAGGAGGGCGTGTCAGGCTGGCGGGTGGCTGGTCCTCTTTGGGGGAGGGATACGGAACGCGGAGTCCCTGTAGCCACGTGTGCGCCTCCTTGCCTGGCCTGCGGACTCTACTTAAAGCACAGGGGCCACAGCGGCCTCGCTTCCTGATCAGGTGCCTGGCTGGCCCCGTGTCCAGCAGTTCCCAGCAGACCTGGTTCCTGGCAGTCATGCCTTCGCTTTCCTTCTGGGTCTATTTTTGCCCGGTGTTGCAGATTCCCCATGGCAAGTCTCTGGTCTTTTTCCTCAAGGACCCTCCTCTGTTTTTATAAAGGAGGAGAACAGAGTCACTGCCCTCTCCTAGTGACTCTGAGTCAGCAGCCAGCATCCCGGAAGTGCGCCACCAGCTCTGCCAGCTAACCGACAATCCGCTGTTGCCTCTGCGGAGAAGTGCCTCCTCGTGTGACCATCAGAACTTCAGCCAGAGGACACATGTGGGCAGAGCTGAGACCCAGGGCCGAAGGCCACAAGCTCCAGGCACAGGCAGAGATGTGAGGTCATCAGCAGTCACTGCTACTCCAAACACACCCTTGGTAGAGCCTGCGGGACCCCTGAGGGATGGCTAGCTCCCACCCCGTAATGTAGCAAGGTCAAGGGTCTCGGCCTTGGAGACATCAGGAGACTTCAACGGACATTTCCAGTGTTGCCTTCCCCCACGTATCTTGACCCTTGCGGTTACATGGATAGTTAAGCATGAGAAGCTCACACTCAGATCTCAAATGATCTCCACCAAGGGGTTCGAAGCCAGGAGGGTCCTAGACAAGTGCACGCTCTTGTCTGTGGTGGACGTGCCCTCTGCTAGCTACTGCCATGGAACAATGCTTTAGCTCAGCGAGGGCAGGGACAGCCCTCTCCTATTCTTTATTTTATCCCTAATGCCTAGATCACTGCTGACACCTAATGATGTGTTAAACAAATACTGACGGGATGGACCGTCACTAATGTGAAAGGACATCGCTCCATCCCACACAGGAAAGCAGCAAGCATTACTCTTGTGCTCTAACTTTCAGAGCTTGCAAAGATTTCCGTACAGAGCCTCCGCACCATTCCAGCAAGATACGAATCGTCAGCTCAGCTCTGTGACTTGGTGTTCTCCCAGCTTTCTAACAGAAAATCCTCTTAGCCTGGTGAAGTAGACCAGAAGGACTGGACAATTCCACATCCGCTAGGTGAGACTGTTTCTCCTAGGACCACGACAGGATAAAGTGATATTCAACCTAACTTTCTGTCCCTGACTTGCTCCCCACTTTCTGACAGGCTAGCCTCGGAATATCTCCAGGAGCAGATGGGGCAGGTCTTCTGCCCTGGAGAACACTCTGCTCCTTATTATGACGATGTCACTCATTAACCCCCATACTTAAGGTGACCATATTTTAACATGGGTAAAGCGGGACACCATTGACCGGGGGATGGGGTTCTTGAATAAAAATTGGGTCTATCTCCCGCCGTTCCCTAGCTTGTCATGCATTCTTTCCAAAAATCAGGACTTTTTTAAAACACCGCGGGACACGGGACAAATGGTTAAAAATCGAGACTGTCCCGCCAAAAGCGGGACATCTGGTCACCCTACCCATACTCTCTCTTACCCGCTTGGATGGCAGGAGTTGGGTCTCTTCTATCATCTCACTTCCACAGTTGACCTGTCAACGGGATCAGGAATCTCAGGAGTTTCTGATTAGCCAGAGAGTAACCATTCCTTTCCCAACCATCCTCTCAAATTCCTTTTCATGTTTCCCACCTCGACCTCCTCATTTTCCAAAAACGATCATAAACTAGAAGCACAATTGAGGATTAAAAAGTCTCTGGGGCGCGCAGGCCGTCTGCTATAACATACAGTCATCAGTGCGCTTATAATCGTATTTAGAACTACAGAGACTTGGCCTTGCGTTTTCTCCCGAGATGCTGACCTCACCAATGACCCCCAGGCATTGCAATGCATTGAGATAGTGGGGGTGGTGTGAAGAGGAAAGAGGCAGCCTCTCTAACCTGACGGGCCCCCTAATGTGGGTCGGGAAACAGTCCTCCTGTTTAGTCTTCCCCACGGCGTAACCCACCAGTCCTTTCCTCAGCCTCACAGAAGTCAGGTACGACAACTGCATGGAGTGGCGGTCAAGGCCATGCGGGCTTGGGTGAGAAATGGCCCTTCCTATCCAGGCAAACGGCCCCGCAGGGAGTGTGAGCCCTGGCAGCTGGAGACCCACCCCACTGAGACCAGTGATTTCTGCTGACGCTGCCACCAGCCTTTCCCCCCACACGCGCCCTGTTATCAAGTAGGGCGAAGCCAGGAGAAAGGAGGTGAAGGGAGTGTTTACTTGGCAGTTGAGTGTTGACAAAACATTGGCTCCTGTGTGGTTCTGGACCCGGCATGCACTTCACAACCCAGCCAGGCCCTGTGACAGAGAGATCCAAGGAACAGGTGACAGCCCTTAAACATCACTTACTTCCGGGTTTTCTGCCCAGCATTTGTTCACTGTGTCCCAGATGCCTGACTCACGAGGGACCTTGTTTATGCTGAGTGTGTCTGGGGCTCACTTTGGTTGAGTGGTATCCCCCAGGGGCAGGCCCTACAGCAAGACACCAAGTCCTAATGCCAAGAGAGATTAGGAGCCCACTGACAGGAAAGACAAGGAAAGGACACAAAGAGGCAGCCCCATGTCACAGGTGTCACCAGGTTGCTGAGCTGAGGTGAGCTTGTGTCTCCTTGTGGAAAATTAGAATCAGTCTGTAGCTCAGTTGATAGAATCTTCAGACCATCTGAAAACCACAGACAGCGGCATCCATTCTGGTGACGCGCTGAAGAGCGAGGGTGGGTGAAGTGAGAGCCAACCTAGAGCTTCACTCAGGTGAACGAGAGCCCCTCTGTCCAGAGAGGCAAATGGTCATAGCACATGCTATTATTCTCATTAGTACCACGACGGTGCCTTCAATAAGCATCTGCTGAGCTGTGTGCTCACTTCTCCTGGTGTCTGCCCTGCCAAACACCAGATGCATGCCCCCTCATCACAAAGACGGCAAATTATCTCGTTTAACAGCCTGAATAATCTAATTTGGACCACAAAAGCAATCTAGACGTTTGCACACAAGTTAAACCATCACACGAAAGGCTAGTCACCCCTTATTGACCTTCTTCCTAAAAACCAGGAGAGTGAGAAGAGCTGAGTGTGGGGAGGCCCCTGTTTGGCACCATGACCTTGAGCATGGTTCCTACCTCTCTGCCCTCTCGGGTCCTGGTAGGGGCCGCCCTCAGCTGTGCCCATCTTGATTGGAGAAAGCACGTACAAGCCCTCTGAGAAGCACGGAGTGACAAACAGAAGCCGGGCCCGGGGGACGCGGGGCCTGTCGCTGCCGGGTCCTTTGCAAGGACGTGCATTATGCAACCCCACAGTTTTATAAGAAACTATCCTTAGAGCACGAGGAATTATGGGGATGAAAAATAAAACCTTTCAAGGAGAAGGGGAAGGACAGTTCCTTTTGCTTTAATAATCCCTTAGGCCCCACAATCACCCTCGTGTCAGGAATGGCTGATCAATAATTCTACCCATTAGGATACACAGCCACCCTGGGTCGTCCGGCCATGTAGCACAGGACACTCATTCAGGAACATTCTCTCCAGACTGATCCATGAGTGAATAAGCAGAAAAGAAGTACGAGGAAGGCTGGGGAACCTGGGATGGCTCAGCGGGTTAAGCGCTCACTTTGCAGCCCCCAAGAACTGAGGATCAAATCCTGGCCCCGGCCCATGTGATGTGGACCTACATGCTGATGTTTCCCATGCAGGAGGCCCCCAGTTCGGTTCTCACCCCCCAGTTTGGTCCCTGGCTCAAGGGGGCATGTCTCCCATGCGGGGGCCTCCCGCCTTGTTCCCGCCCTGTGAGGCCCCTGCCCACCTGTGTGGAATGAAACCATGTCCAAAACTGATGACGTGCAACTGTGGAGACTGCTCTGGGCCCTCCCCCTTCTCTCTGTCCCTCTCTGTCAGAAACAATAAAATAAATCTTAAAAAAAAAAAAAGTAGAAGAAAGGACGGATCCACACATGAGGCCGAGAAAGCAGGCCGCTGGGAGCGGTGTGGTGGGTACAGCGCGGCTGGCCCGGCCACCCCCTCAGGGAAGGGAGGGCTGCCCCGCTGTCGGGGGAGCCGGCAGTTCCTTCTCAGATGGCTGACCGGGCCACCACCAGGGACAGACGGGGGCGGGAGCGTGAAGGCCCGGCGTTCGGCCATGCTTGCTCCATTCTTCCATAGTGGCAGCTGAGGCTGGCCCCCTGCATCCCACTCAGGTTCTCCCTCTGCTGCCCGTGTCCCTTCTCCTCCGTCCAGTTGTGCCCACCTCAAGGGAGTGCTGTAATCAGCATTCCCTCCTGTATCTCCAGCCCAGAGTCTGTCCCCAGCTTGTGACAAGCAGGAAGTAGAACAGAGGGAGCGCTGGGAGACGAAGAGGAGAGGGCGGCCGGCCTCCTGTCGCCTGTCGTCAGCTCCCCATCTGGGTTTCTGCTGTGGCCAGACCCGGGAGCCCGCGGGGAAGGACGCAGGACTCAGCTTCCTGCAGCCTGGCTCACGGCTGTGTGCTCTTGAAGACGATGAGCTCTCAGGGCCTCTACGTACCCACGGGCGAACGGCAGGACGGTGGTCCTATCTGAGCGCTGGGTCACTGTCCTCACAGTGACATCATCCATTACGATGGTGGAGTTGGATGTGTGCCCGGGACACCACGAGACGTCATCGGCCAGTGGCCATTTCTTTCTCCTGCAACCAACGCTTGGGAAGCCAGGAGGAGCTTGAAAACCAGAGCCTGAAAGGAAGAGCTTCTCCCTGCTCTTCAGGTCCCAGGCTGGCAGGGGGCTTGCAGGGCAGTAGGGGCTGGAATACGGAAGAAGGCGCGTGTTATGGAGTTACACGCTCATGCAACGGACAATATGGAGTAGCTGCTACATCCAGGCAGCGAGCAGTCCCCTGGGTGCTCACCTGGGGGCCATGGACATTAACTAAAAACAAACAAACAAACCCACAAACAAACACAAGCTTTCCACAAGAAAATGAGCCAAGCGAGAGGAGTCACAGAAGGCTTCCCCAAGGAAGTGGCAAGTGAACTGACAGATAAACGATGGGTAGGAGTTATGTTGACAAAGGGAGAGGAAGGTGATTTCTAACTCTGAGGAAATGCAAGTGCAAAGGAGTGCCCGCGTTGAGGGGAGCAGTGGCCACTGGACCCCAAAGCATGTGGGTGAAAGTGAAAAGAGGGTGGAGCTGGGAGGGAGTTGGGGGATAAGGCTGTGGAGGTGGGTGAGGACCCATGGAACATTCCTGGCCGGTGAGGTAAAGACCCTTCTTTATCCTGAGAGCACTGGGAGCCGTAGAACGGCTTTCTGTAGAGAATCCAGATGACTATTCTGGCTGCACAGGGAAGGGCAGGTGGGAGGAAGGTCGGAGTGGGTAAGATTAATGTGACTAGCCGTGATCGATTTACTACGTGCCTGGCACACTTGTAAGTGTTTAAATGAAGTAGGCACCCAATGAAACAGGTACCAAAGTGATCCCCATTTTAACTACGAAAGAACGAAAGCAGAGAGAGTAAGTGAGGTTTCACCAAGGCTACCTGCTTGCAAAGCCGCACACTTAACTACTGGGTAGACCAGAGGGACAGCTGTCCCGGTCATCTAAGCTTGACGCAACAAGGAGCGGGGAGAAGTGCACACATTCTGAACGCACGTGGGAGATGAAAGTCAAGATGGAATTCTGTTATAAATTGGGTGTCGGGGAGATGGCCTCAGGAACAGTGCTGGGGTGGCAGTCAGGGGTGCCGTTCACTGAGGTGTGGGGCATTGGAAGAGAGCCAGGGCCGTGGCATTAGAGGGCTGGGGCAGGACGCAGGGGACATGAGTCCACTTGGACCTGCTGAAGATGGCGGTGCCCTCCTGACATATTTGATAGTATTGAATTTCCGCAAAGACACATGGTTCTAACGTCCCACCAGCTTGCAGCTCTCACTGCCTGGTTATGACCTATCTGTCGTGTGCATCCATGTAACATAATATAGTTAGGGGGCACACAGGAGAAGGGGCCACTGCCTCCCTTAAGTTCTCTTTCTAGAGGCAAGTGAGTCTCCTCGTCTCCTCAGCTGGGTGTCAGCATTACATCATCCCATCGAGCACGAGAGTGTGGACAAGG
>PVKE010041009.1:0-14356 GCA_004027555.1 Craseonycteris thonglongyai | reverse complement strand
TCTGATCAACAGTTTTATTAGTGATGTCGACGAGAACAGAGATCTACTCATCAAATTCACAGGTAATTGAAATTGGGAGTAGAAATGGGGACTAAATGGATAACAGACAAAATATCTCTACCAGCTAGAATGATGAACCGAATCTTTTTAAAGCTTTTGTTATTTTTATTGCACAAATTTCACATTTATTATAATAAATAAATAAATAGAAAAGTAAGAAATTATAATTACCTATGATCCCACAATTACTGTTAACATGTATGTATATTACCATATTTTCCGGCGTATAAGACGACCGGGCGTATAAGACGACCTCCTAATTTTACAGTTAAAACATAGGTTAAGGCCTATATTCGCTGTATAAGACTACCCCCCACTTCCGAGGCTGTAGTCTTATACAGTGAATATAGGCCTAAACCTATGTTTTAACTGTAAAATTAGGAGGTCGTCTTATACGCCCGGTCGTCTTATACACCGGAAAATATGGTACCCCCCCACCTTTAAAGTTGTGGTTATCCACTAGGATTGCACCTGTAGTACAAAAATCACAGAATCACAGACGTCCAACTCCCATCCCTGACTTATCAAATCAGAATAGTTGGGGTGTAGCCCAGGCACACATATTTTTATAAAGCTTTACAAGTGAGCTTTATAAAAGGTATGCTAATGTAGACTTTTTGATAGCGAATCATAGTTGACTATTTTGATACACAGTTGTATGAAATTTTAACATTTGTTGTGAAATAATGGATTTACAAGAAGTTGCAAAAATAGTATAGAGAGATCCTATGTACCCATTATCTAGTTTCTCCCAATGGTAACTTTTTATATAAATATAATATAGTGTCATAATCAAAGTCCACAGGCTTTATTTAAATTTCATCAGTTTAATATGCACTTATTTCTCTGTGTGTGCTTATATAATTTTATCACAGGTGTGAATTTTGTAAGCACCACCACCACTACCACCACAATTAAGATACATCACTATAAGAATCTCTCATGTTCCCCTTTTATAACCACAGCTATCTCCCTTGTCGTTCCTTCCTGTTCCTGGAAACTCCTACCGGTAGTTTGCTCTCCATCTCTGTAATTCTGTAATTTCATGTATGTTATATATATGGAATCATACAGTATGTAACCTTTTGAGATTGACTTTTATTACTCATCAGAATTCCCGAAAGATCCATCTAAGTTGTTGTATGTATCAGTAGTTCATTCCTTTTGATTACTGAGTAATATTCCATGGTATGGATATACTATGGTTTGTTTAACTGTTTACTCATTGGAGGACATCTGGGTTGTTTCCAGTTTTTTAGACTCTGAAAAGAATTGCTATAAACTTTCATATACAGGTTTTATGTGAATATAAGTTTTCATTTTGAACATCAATGCCCAGGAGTAGGAATGCTGGGTAATATAACTGTACATTTAACTCAATGAGAAACTGCCACAGAGTGATTATACTATCTTATGTTCTCACCTACAATGTATGAGAATTCTAGGTACTCTACATCTTCCTGGCACTTAGTATGGTTAGTATTCTTTTTTTTTAATTTTAGTCATCTAATGGATATGTAAAGGAATGTCACCATAGTTTTAATTTGCATTTTCCACAAAAGTGCTAACAATGAGCATCATCCTTATTTGACATCCATATATCCTCTTTGATGAAGTGTCTTAAGTCTTTTGCCCAGTTTTAGATTGGGTAGTCTATTTTCTTCATGTCAAGTTATGAGAGTTCTTTACATATTCTGAATACAGATTCTTTGTTGGATTTGTGATTTACAAATACATCCTACCATTCTGTAGCCTTTTTATTCTCTTATCTGTGTCTTTCATGGGACAGAAAATTTTAAGTTTGAGAAAGTTCAGTTTTTCAATGTTTTCTTTAGGGATTGTTTCATTTGTGTCATGTCTAAGAATGCTTTGCCTAAAATTAGGTCATGAACATTTTCTTTATTTTATTTACAAGTTTTAACATTAAATCTATATTTTGTGTTAATTTTTGTATGAGGTGTGAAATTTTTGAGATCAAAGTTTATTTTTATGTATGGATGTTCAATTGTTCTAACACCATTTGTAGAAAAATATACTTTTTTCACTAAACTGCTTTTGCATCTTTGCTAAAAATCAATTGCCCTTATTTATGTGGGTCTGTTTCTATAATCTGTTTCACTGATCTCTGTGTCTATCCATTTGCCAATGTCACACATTGCCATTATTTCTGTAACCTTATAGTAAGTCTCAAAAGTAGGTAGCATGATTCTTACAACTTTATTCTCTTTTTTTTTTTCAAAATTGATTTAGCTATTCTAATTCATTTGCCTTTCTATATAAATTTTAAAATTAGTTTGTTGATACAAAATAAAATTTTTTGCTGAGAGTTTGATTAGAATTGAATTATATTTGGTGCAGAAAAGACATAATAACATAATGGGCCTAATATTGTTATGCTTAGAGTTCTGTTTGTAAAGTTGGCTCTTAGTTTTCATCTGGGAATTTGACTGGTAAATAGTTCCTTACACTGCTATAAAACCATTCCTTAATGATAATGGTGCCTAAACTCTTTGTGCAAACAATATGGTTTATTCCAAACACCTGCTTTCCTCCTGGGAGTCTGGAATTGTGGGACATGCTAAGCAGAGAGTATTTACATGACTAGCTCCCAATAAAATTTTAGGCATGGAGTCATTAATGAGCTTCCCTGGTACACAACACTTTACATGCATTATCACATCTCATTGCTGGAAGAATTAAGTGCATGGTGAGCAAGTCTACTGGGACAGCACTCTTGGAAGCTTGCTTCTGGTTTTTGCAGAACTGCCCATGCTTCTTTTCCCTTTGCTGATTTTGCTTTGTATCTTTTGCTATAATAAATCATAGCCATGAATATGATTACATACCAAGTACTGTGACTCTTCCTAGGAATGTGATCTTCAGGGTCTCCAACACACATCAATAGATGGAGTTGAATAGAATTAACATCTTTTCTATGTAGAATCTTCCAATCTATGAACATGGTGTTTCTCATTTCTTTAGATTTTCTTTGATTTTTTTTTTTTTACTATACAGATTCTGTACATGGTTTGTTAGATTCATAGCAAATATTTTATGTTCTTGGTCAAGCCAGGATGGCTCAGTGGGTTAAGTGCTCACTTTGCAGCCCTGGGGACCAAGGATCGAATCCCGACCCTGGCCTGTGCGGACCCAAATGCTGGACTGGGGAGTGCCCCCAGTTCAGTTCTCACCGGGGCGAGACTCCGGCCCAGTTTCTGCCCTGTGCAGCCCCGTGCCCACCTGTGGAATGAAACTATGTGGAAAAACCAATGATGTGCAACTATGGATACTGTTCTGGGCCCTCCCCCTTCTCTCTTGTCTCTGTCTCTGTATCTCTGTCTCTGTCAAAAACAATAAAAATACATCTTTAAAAATATTTTATGTTCTTGGAGCTACTGTAAATGTTTTTTGTGTTTTTTTTTTAATTTAGGTTTGTATTTTTGCACTACCAGTATGAAATATTGATATTCATGTTTTGATGTTGTATTCTGTAACCTTGCTAAAACTTAAAACTGACTTGTTAATTTTTAGGGTATTTTTTTTGTAGACTTATTAAAGTTAGCTACATAACCAATTGCGGCATTTACATATGGAGACAATTTTGTTTCTTTTCAATCTGCATGCTCTTAATTTCACTTTTGTGTAATATTGTACTATGTAGAACTTTCACTATTATGTTGAATAGGGGCAATGAGAATTCACAACCTTGCCTTGTTCCTAATCTTGGGAAGAAAGCAGTTAGTGTTTCACAATTAGTATGATCTTAACTGTAGAGTTTTTGTAGACACCCTTGATTAGGTTGAGAAAGTTACTTTCCATTCTTACTCTGCTAAGTTGTATTTATCATGAATGAATGTTGAATTTTGTCAAATGCCTATATCCTGCTTCTATTGATATATATATGTTTGCTTTAGACTATTAATATGGTACATTACATTAATTGATTTTCAATATTGAAGCCGCCTCATATTCCTAAACACCACTTGGTCCTGGTTTATTATTCTTTTTATATATTTTAGATTTGATTTGCTAATATTTTGTTGAGGATTTTTGCATCTATACTTTAGATGGATGTTGGTCTATAGTGTTCTTATTTTTACTGTCTTGGTCTGGTTTTGGTATGAAAGTGAACTGGCTTCATGAAATAATTTGGGAAAGTATTCTCCTCTCCTGTGTTTGGAAAACAATGTATAGAATTGATGTTTTATTCTTTAAATATTTGGTAGGTTTCTCAAGTGAAACTATCTGTGCCTGAATTTTTTTTTTTCCCTGAAGAATTTTAACTAAAAATACAATTTTAAAAATAGTTATAAGATTATTCAAGTAACCTATTTCATTTCAGATGGCTTTTGGTAGTTTGTGGTTTCCAAAGAAATTGTCCTTTTCATCTGAGTGGTTGCATTTATGTGCATAGAGATGTTCATAGTATTCCCTTTATTATTTGCTCTTTCATACCTGATATTTGGTAATTTGTGTCTTCTTTTTGTTTGTCATTTGGCTAGAAGTTTTATCAATTTTATTGATTTTTTTTACAGAACCAGATTTTGGTTTCATTCATTTTCTCTATTTTTTTCTGTTTTCAGATTTATTGATATCTACTCTGATTTTTATAGTTTCCTCTCCTTTTGCTTTGGGTTTAATTTGCTCTTTGTTTTCTTAACATTTATTTTATTACTTTTTAGAAAGAGAGAGAGAAGGGGGAGGGCCTAGAGCAATCTCCATAGTTGTACATCATCAGTTTCCAACATAGTTCCATTCCACATGTGGGTGCAGAGCCACGCAGGGTGGGAACTGGACAGGGACTCTCTGCATGGGAAGCGTGCCCTGGGGCGGGATCCAGGGGCCTCCCCCATGGGAAGCATTCCCTAGCAGGAACTGAACTGGGTGGGAAGCACACTGCAGTTCATATGGGTCAGCATGGGCCCAGGCCAAGACTTGATTCTCTGACCCTGGGGCTTCAATGTAAACATTCAACCCGCTGAGCCATCCTGGCTTCCCTTGTTCTTTGTTTTCTAGTTTCTTAATGTGGGAGCTTAGATTATTGATTTCATAAATTTCTTCTTTACTAATATAAATGTTTAATGCTATAAATTTCTTTCTAAGCACTCACAACTTTAGCTGCATGCCAGAAACTTGGAAAGACTTCTTTTTGATCTTTGGACTACTTGAAAGTTTGTTATTTAAATGCCAAATGTGTGGAGTTTTCTGTTATCTATTTCTAGTTTAATTCCATTGTGGTCAAAGAAAACACTATACATTATTTTAATTCTTTTTTTAAGATTTATTTTATTGTTTTTGACACAGAGAGAGAGAGAGAAAGAGAAAGAAAGAGGCAGATAGACACAGCGAGATGGGGGTGAGCCCAGAGCAGTCTCCATAGTTGTATGTCATCAGTTTTCAACATGGTTTTGTTCTACACAGGTGGGCGGGGACTGCACAGGGTGGGAACCAGGCCCGGGGCCTCATGCATGGGAGGCATGCTCCCTGAGAGCTGGGGGCCGAACCAGGGGCATTCCACACATGGGAATCTCTCACTGGTAAGAACCGAACTGGGGGCCTCTCACATGGGATGCACACCCCAGTTCAGCATATGGGTCCACACAGTCCAGGGCTGGGACTTGGTCCTTGGACCCCAAGGCTGCAAATTGAGTTCTTGACCTGCTGAGCCTTCCTGGCTTCCCTATTTTAATTCTTTAAAGATTGTTAAGATTTATCACCCAGGATATGATGTGTCTTGGTGAATGTTCCATGTGCACTTCAGAAGACTGTGTATTCTGCTGCTGTTGAATAGTGTTCTGTGTCTGTTGGATCCAGATGGTTGATATTGTTATTAATTTATTACCCCTGCTGATTTTCTGTGTATTCTGTTACTGAGAGGTGTGCTGAAGTTTCCAACTATAATTGTAAACATATCTATTTCCTTTTTCAGTTTTGTCATTTTTGCTTTCTGTGTTTTGAAAATTTGTTATTAGGAACATACATATTTAGGGTTGTAATGTTCTCTTTATAGTGTATTGTGACTTCCTTTTTTTTTTTTCTCCTCTAACAATGATCATATAATTGCAGACATCTCCAATTAATATATAGCTGCATTAGTATTTTTAAAAATTAGTTTTAGGCATACAGAACAACATAGTGATCAGACATTTATATAACCCACAAAGTGATAACTGCAACAAGTGTACTACCCACTTGACTTTGTACATAGTTATTAGAAAATTATTGACTATATTCCCCATTGTACACTATATAGCCCTGTGACGATTTTTTAAAATTATGGTTGACATCCAGTATTATTTATATTAATTTCAGGTGTATATCAGAGTGGTTAGAAATTTATATAATTTATGAAGTGATCCCACCAATATTTTCTCCCATCTGACACTATATGAGGTCTGACGATTAAGTTTGTGAACTCATAAAAAAAAAAAAGTGCTACATACCTCATTGCTGAATATAATTATAGTCACCTTTGAAGTACTCCCCTTGGGAAGCTTTGCATCAATGCCAGCACCTAGTCCACCCTTCAAAGCAATTTTGGTACTCTTTTTTTTTATATAGAATAGCCATCAGAGATGTAATAGTATTACCACTGATGTCCTGAAGGTCATCAAAATATCTTCCTATATCTTTGGGTAGAGAAAAGTCATTTGGGGCCAGATCAGGTGAGTAGGGAGGGTGTTCCAATACAGTTATTTGTTTACTGGCTAAAAACTCCCTCACAGACAGTGCCATGTGAGCTGGTGCATTGTGATGCAAGAGCCATGAGTTGTTGGTCAAAAATTTAGGTGGTTTTTGTCTAACTTTTTCATGCAGCCTTTTTAGCACTTCCAAATAGTCAGCTTAGTTGACTGTCCAATTGGTACAAATTCATAATGAACAATCCCTCTGGTAGCAAAAAAAGGTTAGCAACATTGTTTTGACTTTTTTATTTGGAGTGATGGACCTTTTTTGGTTATGGAGAATTGGCTGACTTCTATGGTGCACTGTGACGCTTTGTTTCAGGGTTGTATTGGTACACCCATGTTTCATCACCAGTGATAAATGGCCCAAAACATCATCTTGCCGTTCCAAAAGGTCTTGGCAAACTTTAACTCTCCTTTACTTTTGTTTATCTGTGAACTCCTTTGGAGCCATTTTTGCATTCACCTTTCTTATGCCAAGATTTTCAGTTAAGATTTTTCTAAATGTTTCTCTTTCGATGTTTACTTAGTCTGCTATGCATCTCACAGTCAGCCATTTTGCAATGTTTTCATCAGTTCTGCTTGTTACTGGCTGCCCTGACCTCTCTTCATTAGTAATGCTTTTTTCCCCCTCAGAAAAACATTTGATTCATTTGTACACTGCTATTTTCTTCACGGCATTATCCTCACCAACTTGGACTAACATATCTCTGATTTCACTTCCACTCTTCCCTAGTTTAATAGGGAATTTAATGTTTGTTCATTGCTCTAATTTAAGCTCCGACTTTCTTGCAATAGCACACCAATACATGTAACAACAATAATGAACACCGCTCAGCAACACACCACCACATGTTGACACGAACACAGCTGTGAGACACTGATCTACCAAGGTTGTGAAACCTTACTGAGTTGTTTGTACAGTGCTGCCAATGTAAGCACATGATGGCAAGTTTGCAAACTTAATTGTCTACCATGTACATAGCTTTTACAATATAATTCACTAGATTCTCCATACTGTACTTTATATCCCTGTGACTCTCCTGTAACTATCATTCTGTACTTCATAATCTCTTCACCTTTCTCACCCAGTCCCCCAACCCCCTCCCAATTGGTAACCATCAGTTTGTTCCTTGTATCTATGGATCTATTTCTGTGTTGTTCATTTATCTTGCTCTTCAGATTCCACGTATAAGTGAGATCATATGGTATCTTTCTTTCTCAGTCTGACTTATTTCACTTAGTATAATACTCTGCAGGTCCATCCGTGTTGTCACAAATGGTAATACTTCATTCTTTTTTATGGCAGAATAAAATTCTATTGTATATATGTACCACTACTTC
Organism: Craseonycteris thonglongyai; assembly: GCA_004027555.1. Taxonomy (NCBI): domain Eukaryota; kingdom Metazoa; phylum Chordata; class Mammalia; order Chiroptera; family Craseonycteridae; genus Craseonycteris; species Craseonycteris thonglongyai. The sequence continues at coordinate 6,269 of PVKE010041009.1, read as the reverse complement.
TTTATCCAGTTGTCTATCCATGTGCATTTTGGTTGTTTTCATATCTTGGCTATTGTAAATAGTGCTGCTGTGAACATAGGGGTGTGTATATCTTTTCAAATTAGCATTTTGCATTTCTTTGGATAAATACCCAGAAGTGGAATTTCTGGTTTATAAGGTAGCCCCTATTTTTATTTTTTGGGGGGAGCCTCCATACTGTTTTTTATAGTGATTGCACCAATTTGAAACCCTACCAACAGTGCACGAGTGTTGCAGACCTTTTTTCCACATCATCACCAACACTTGTTCATTGATTTATTGATGATGGCCATTCTGACAGGTATGAAGTGATATTTCATTTTGGTTTTAATTTGCATTTCTCTGATGATTAGTGATGTTGAACATTTTTTCATATGTCTGTTGGCCACTTGTATGCATTCTTTGGAGAAATGTCTATTCAGGTCCTCTGCCCATTTTTTAATTGGATTGTTTGTTTGTTTTTGGTGTTGAGGTGTATGAGCTTCTTGTAGATTTTGGATATTAATACCTTAGCAGATGTATCATTGGTAAATATCTTCTCCCATTTAGTAGGATGTCTTTCTGTTTTGTTGATGGTTTCCTTTGCTGTGTAAAGAACTTTTTAAATTTGATATAGTCCCGTTTGTTTAGATTTTCTTTGGTTTCCCTTCCCCAAGGAGATATATCAGTAAAAATATTACTAAGGGTAATGTCAGAATTTACTGCCTATGTTTTCTTCTAGGAATTTTATGGTTTTGGACCTCACATTTAAGTCTTTAATCTATTTTGAGTTTATTCTTGTATATGGAATAGAAAATGGTCCAGTTTCATTTTTTTGCATGTATCTGTCCATTTTCCTAGCACTGTTTATTGAATAGACTATCTTTATTCCAATGGGTATTCTTACTTTCTTTGTCATACATTAAGTGGCCATATAGGTATGGATTTACTTCTGAGCTGTCTGTTGTGTCCCATTGATCTATATTTTCACAATTATTATTATAGGTTCCATAAGGTATTCTCTTAGAATTCTTTCTAATTATTTCTTTTCTCATTCAAAATGTTCTGTGTGATATCTTGTTCCCTTGTGTATGTATGCATGTACACATTCTCTTTGCCTCAATTTTGCTCACAAAAGATATGTTCAGTCCTCTGGTCAAAGAACCAGCTCATGGATTAATATATGACTATTTTTTTAAGAATTCACTAACATCTGCTTTCATCTTTATTATTTTATTCTGATTTTATTTAGGTTTATTTTGTTGTTTTCTCCTAACTTCTTGCTATGAATGCTTAAGCTATTTAAATTATTTCTGACTTCATATTAAAAGCTCCAAAGCTATACATTTTCTTCTAAGTAATAGTTCTGACTACATCCCATTAGTTTTGAAAGACAGTGTTATAGCTGTCTTGTTTTTTCTCAATATTTTGCATTTGCAATTTTTACTTCATTTTTGACCCAACTTATGTTTTTTTCCTTTTTTTAAAGATATATTTTATTGTTTCAGAGAAGGAGAGAGAGAAAAAAAACGAGGGAAGGCCCAGGGTAGTCTCCATAGTTGTACATCATTAGTTGTGACGTGGTTTGATTCCACACAGGTGGATGTGGGGCACATGGGGCAGGAACCAAGCTCATGGGAGGTAAGTGTCTTCACCACTATTCCATCCTGGCAGTTACCAGTTGTGCTACAGTTCAGCATATGGGTTTGCATGGGCCTTGGCTGGGTTTCAAACCATGGACCTTGCAATTTCTAGGTAAGAGCTCAACCACTAAGCTATCCTGGCATCCCCTGTTGTTTTTTCTTCAAGAATAGTGCTCACTGGGAAGCCAGGATGGCTTAGTTGGTTAAGTGCTCATTTTGCAGCCCTGGGAACCGAGGATCGAATCCCAACCCTGGCCCATGTGGACCCATATGCTGAACTGGGGTGTGATTCCCGTGTGGGAGGCCCCCAGTTCAGTTCTTGTCCTCCAGTTTGGCTCCTGGCTTGAGGGGACATGCCTCCCATGTGGGAAGCCCTTGCCTAGTTCCTGCCTTGCATGGCCCTGGCCCACCTGTATGGAATGAAACCATGTGGAAAACTGATGACATGTAACTGTGGAAACTGCTCTGGGCCCTCCCCCTTCTCTCTGCCTCTCTCTGTCTCTGTCAAAAACAAAAAAATCTTTAAAAAATGATTCAGATTGATATCCCTCAAAAAAAAAACAGTGCTTACTATTTTTTCAAAAGCTTTGCTTTTTTGTTTGGTTTATCCTTTTATTTCCAATTTTTATTTATTTATTTATTTTTATTATTTTTGACAGAGAGAAAGAGAGAGAGATACAGAGACAGAGAACTGAACTGGGGGAGCTCCCAGTTCAGTATATGGGTCCGCACGGGCCGGGGCCGGGATTCGATCCTTGGTCCCTGGCGCTGCAAAGTGAGCACTTAACCCATTGAGCCATCCCGGCTTCCCCTATTTCCAATTTTTAGATTTGTTGTGTTGTATATTGAGAATGTGACCTGAATGATAATTTCTGCTTTTCTTAAGTTAATGAGATTTTCATCATGGCTTCACATATAATGGATTTTTATAAATGATTCATTGATATTTGAAGAAAATATGTATTCTTTATAAGGTATGAAGATCATTATATCAATTTCAGTGTAATTCTTATGTAATTTATATGCTAATTTAATTTTTTCTGCTTATCAAATTCTGAGAGCAATGTGGGAACCACCCACAGTCGTTGGTGTTTAGTTAATTTCTCCTGTCATTTCTTCACTCCCTCCATCTCACCTTAACCCCTCGGATCCATACAATTTTTTAAACTACAAAATTAACACATGTTTATAGTATGTCTATATGCATTCATATATATTTTTGTATGTGTGTTTGTGTTAGTATATAAAATCAACAACCTTTTCCCCAATCTTATTCCTCAGAAGTAACTACAAATAGTTTAGAGTGTATCCTTTCAGATCATTTTTTGTGTCATCAATTTTATTAATATTTGACTATTCTTTCCTAAAAAATCTTAAATTATATGAGCAATACTTGAATAAATCTGCATACATATATACACATGAAATTACAGCTTCTTAATAATGAGTATAGGTTTTCTATTTTTATTATATGAATAGATCATGCTGTACATATTTCTCTGCAAGGTGCTCTTTTCTCTTATGCATAAACCTTGGTAATCTTTCCTTTTAAGTATAGATCTACCTCATTCTTTTAAACTGCTATATAATATTCTGTCATATGGATATAATCATTATTTAGTTATCCAACCTCTTTAGTGGGCCTGGTCTTTAATTGCCCTTGAGGTAAGTTGACATTTGTATAGTTTTAGTTTGTTTCTTCTATTGCTAGTCAAAATAATCTAGACTTTAGATCCATATTATTATTATTATTTAATACATTACCTTCCCTATAAATAATTATTTTTCACATGTCTAGATATAGGCCTGTTTTTCTTAATTTTGTATGGTCTTTTTAATCTGAAGTCTCTGTCTTTCTTTGAGTCAGAGAAAATTTTGTCTATTATTATTTTATTATTTCTCTTTTGCATTTTCTTTCATTTTGATTGTGTGTGTGTGTGTGTAACTCTAGAATCTGTTCCCTGTTTATCTTCAAGTTTTCTTTCATTACCTCTCTTATGGGAGAATTTCTTAAAGTAGCCTTGTGAATTATTGATTTGATTTTTTGTCATGATTATGAATATGCTGTTCACTGCCTCTATTGCATTTTTAAATTAAGTAATTGCTTTTTCATCAGAAGCCAGACTTTCTGAATCCCTGTGCTCTCTTTTCATAGATTCAATGTCCTCTTAGATCTTATTGATAGAATATTTTTTACAAGTTTATTCTACTTCTTTGGAGTAAAAAGGTTTCATAAGTGGATATTAGCTCTGGTTCTTCACAACATTTTTCCTTGAAAAATTACTTGTTGTTTTTCATATATCTGGTTGATTTTCTGTTAATTCATCATTGTAGAAGATGATATTTTAGTTTTGGAATTTGAGATGAATTTTTACACATTTGTCTCCTAGTTCAAGACTGAGATTAATCATTATATTTTCTGGAGTTTATCACTTCCCTTTAGTTTCTTCTTAACCCATCTCCAGATAAGGAGAATAGTCACTTATGAAGAATTGGAAGCATATTCTAACAACCAAAGGCAGTTGTGAGGAAGAGAACCTTGTTGGTACAGTGCTGAAATGTTTCTTGTCCATGTTTGTTGTAGCTGCTTGAAATTAATTACCTGGATCACTGTCACTCTTCTTTAATTGACACAATGTTAGGCTCTTCATTTGGAGCCTGATGCTGAGGGGACAGCAAATCATATCATGTGAAGAATAGTTAGAAGTCAAGTTATTTGGTTTACAGTGGAGATTTATAGAAGACATAGTAACTATCTTCAGTAGCTGAAGAGCTGTCACAATAAGGATTAGACTTGTTCCATACAGTCCCCAAGTGGTAAATTGTTAGAAGAGTATTGTCTTACATTCAAGGAAGAAGGATTGCTGTAACTGACACAGCTACTGATTTAAATATTTATTGACTCCAAATTTCAACTACGTATGCATTCAGATATTCCCCACTTTTAGATGTTTTACCATTTGATAGCAGTGTGCTACATGGGTGGTCAAGTGCCTACCTGAGGTGCTAGAAGGAGGCTATATAAGGAATGGTTTTGTCATTTGCTCACAGAGGCATCATCCTCAGAGAACTGCTGCTTTCCACCACCCCCCTTGTTTTGTACTGTGTTTATAATATCTGACCTCAATTTCTTGATACTTAAGGTGGTAGTCATTAACCTTCATGTGCATGAACTCTCCCCACCCTTTTCTTATGACATTTTGGAAAATGTAGTAGGTAGAATCAAATGTCCACATCCGAATCCCCAGAACCTGTGCATATGTTTGTTACCTTATATAACAGAAGGAAATTAAGTAGACTATGGAATTAAGATTGTAGTCAGTTGAATTTAAGATAGGGCAATTACCCTGGGTTGTCTACACGGGCCCAGTGTAATCACACGTGTCCTTAAATGTGGAAGAGTGAAGCAGAGAGTGATAGGGTCTGAAAAAGACTCAGCTGGCCATTGCTGGCTTTGACGATGGAAGGGACCAAGAAATACAAGCAGCTTCTAGAAGCTGGAAGAAGGATTCTCCATTAGAACCTCCAGAAAGAAACACAGATTTTTTTTTTTTTTTTTAGTCCAGTGAGTCCCGTTTTGGACTTTTGATGTCCAGATCTGTAAGATAATGAGTTTGTGTTATTTTCAGCCACTAAATATATAATAATTTATTATAGCACCAATAGGAAACTAATAAAGATAGATTTCTGAGAATAGCCAAGGCTATATCCCAGGATCAATAAGAACAGCTTTTTGCTATTTCTGTTATTCAGAAACTTAATGTATCCGTTGCTTAACCCATGTGTTCAACTATTTTCTGAGAATCATTTCCCTGTGTTAATATACATCCATTTCTCCAAAGCTTCTTAATTGAACTATACTGTGGTCATCTAGGTTCCAGTCAATAAGCGTGACTTATACAAAAGGGGGCCCAATGAAGTAGGTGAAACTTAAAGGGGAAGTGATTTCTACTCAATATAAGGAAGAATTTTCTGTTAAAACTATTCAAAGAGATATTGGTCTGTGTTTGGAGGTTCCATGGAAGGAGCTGAACAAATTATTTGGTGGAGACATTAAAGAGGGGATTCAGGCATTGGTTGAGGTGTTGTACTAACATAGATTTTATTGTTCTCAAATCCTAAGAACCTAAGGGGTGTGAGAAAGAAGCATCACTGAGAATTGGGTAGGACCCCTGTGTACAGTGCAAATTGTGCCTACACACAGCCTCCAGCCAAAGCAAAAGCAGGCAATGGAATCCAGCTCACACTCTGCCAAGCTGTGCATTCTGGCTGTGGTGCCACTATGCCCTGAGGCAGGGGCACCTTTCGTAATTCATACAAAGGTATTGTCTGTTTGATAAGATGTGTGTTTTCAGGGTTGCATTCACCCACCAAAGTCACCTTTCTTTTTCTAATTTTCATAAAAATGCCATATAGGCCAGCACTAACTCTGGGACTACTGTTATAGGAGAGATGATTTAGAATTGGTAAAGGCAAGACAAAATAAGTAAAATAAGGGAATGAGGGTTTTACTATGTTTCAGTCTCAGTTTGGCATCTCCAGCCCCTTAGCTCACTTCTAAACGATGCTATTGGTACTCGCTCCCAATCTATGCATTCTAATAGCATAGCTAGTTGGGGAAGAATCTAA
>PVKE010041008.1:0-14356 GCA_004027555.1 Craseonycteris thonglongyai | reverse complement strand
AACGTATTTATGCGAATCTTTGTTTTCAAACATGAATTTAATAAAATCACGATATAGATCTCGACTTACCGATGAGCATCTTAATAATTGTTTGCTAACAGGGTTGTCGTCATACTCTCCTAATTACGAGGCACTGGCCAATGAAATGCAATGCCAAAGATCACACTGACAGATTGTTTTTTTTTATGTTTTCTTTTGTGTTTTTTTAAATGATTTTATTATATGTGTTTTTTATTTACTTTGTATTACGTTTTGTATATATGTTTCTTTATGTGTATATAATTTGTACAATAAATTTATAATTTTAAAATTATTTTTGTTTATTATTTTTTATTCTTGTTCAATAATAAATATCCTTAGAAATAGCTGGTGCCCGCCGCCCTACTGATATTTTAGAATGCGCCCTAGGGTATAAAAAGGTTGGGAACCTCTGGCTTAGAGAGTTAAGCACTCACTTCACAGCCCTTGGGACCAAGGTTTAAATCCCAGCCCTGATCAGTCCAAACCCATATGCTGGACTGGGGTGTGCTTCTATGAGACAGGCCCCCAGTTCGGTTCTCACTCCCATCCCCAGGTTCAACCCCTGGCTTGAGGGGGCGTGCCTCTAATGTAAAAGGCAGCCATCCTGTCTGCCCTGCACAGCCCCCGCCCACCTGTCTGGAATAAAACCATGTCAGAAACTGATGACATACAACTATGGAGTCTGCTCTGGGCCCTCCCCCTTCTCTCTGTCTCTCTGTCTCTGTCAAAAATAATAAAATAAATTTTAAAGTATTATTTATCTGGTGAGGAATCTGGTTTGTACATATATTATCTAATGAGAATTATACATGTAGGTAGCAATTAATACCATACAACACTTATAAATTTTCAGGAATTTCCTATAATATATAGGATGGATCCCAGTGGGTTTCAAAGACTTTTTGAGCACCCCAAACTATAATAAAAATATTTAAATTGCACTCTAAATCTTTGGCAAGTATATATGATTCTGACAAGACTGGTTATACCTTACAGCTTACTCTTGGAAATGGCTATATTCAGCACTTGTCTTTAATCCATATTTTTAATACTGTTAAAAAATTAAAACATATTTTAAGTCCTTACTCATAAATTACTTCAACATAAATAAAACACAATAGTGGTACATTTTGTCACCTTTCTTTTGTGCCACACTTGGTTAAAAGGACCCACTTATTTTGAAAATTGTGAAAAGCAAATGTAGTAGGTATTTTTCCCCCTTCTGTTTTCATTCCTAAGAGAAGGATATGACACTGCCCAGAACGTTGCACAGCCTCCTGGAGACAGGGCTTGTCAGCTCCGAGAGCGGGAAGACATCTTGTTGGCATAACCTTAGTAGGTGAGAAACTGTTGTGAAGATTTAGGAATGCACTAAAAAAAACAAACAATATTTTGAATAAAGAACATTCTTTGACACACTTCCTATTACATAACTTTCAACATTTAATGACAAAAATCCAGCCGGTGAACACTGCAACACTTGAAATTTGTTTTGCAAAAGGTGCCAGTACATGTGAAATTGCCATGCGTGGTAGCCCACTTTTCTTCATCTTTAGCTTATCACAATTCTTTGTATCAAGATGATTTTATTCCAAGTCACTAAATTTAAAATTCTTGATAGTGCTAAAACAGGCTAGGCACCCTAGAGATGGAACTGTTTAAAACAGTTGGATCTACATCGTCTCTCCTCCCATATTGGTGTTTATGAATAGCTAAATTGGGATTTTAAAAATCTAGGGCAATGGGTTAAGAAAAGAGTCACTGACTCAGATTAACTGATGTTAAACCAATAGCAGTGTGTTAAATAACGTTACCTTGAGGCCCCATTTCATGTATGATTCTGGCCTAAGAGACCACATTGTGTAGTACTATAAGTTGTAGTAACTGTTCATTCAGTTACTTTGGTACATGGCATGTGAGCAGTTTGTGATCTGAGTATACTGGTCTGTTGTGCCTGGGAATGAGGTTTCATACAGTAGTTTGAGTGACAAACATCTCAGAGCTTGCTCACATTCCTCTGTGGAATAGTCACTTCTAAGAGAAAGAGGTGTGGCTTCGTGGTCTGGGAACTGGACTATCAGCCAGGAACACAGAGTTCCCATCCTGGAACTCCTTCTATTTTCTTTAGGGATCAGATCATGCTAATGAATCTTTCTAGGACTCGGTTTACCCAGTTTAGAAAGCTATTTAGGAAAATCTAACTGGGATATAATTGAGTATTAATGAAGGTATCTGTTAAACAACTTGAAATGAAAAGGGATATAAATATAAGTAAGGAGGTGTCATTTTCATAAAGTAAATAGTTTTATAAAACAAATAAATAATAGAACAGTTTTGTCCTTTAGAAATATTACCCCATAATAAAAAAAAATTATTTTAATGTTTAGATGATTTAGTTCAATTTTTCTAAATAAATATTTTGTTTAAACATTTTTCTTTTTAAGTTAACATTATTCTTTGTGATACAAATGATTAAATTCATAATTATCTTCCATTTAAACATAAGATGGTAATCACTTTGTTCTATTTAGCAAAGGGAAATCTTTTCTGAAGTTCCAATGCACTGCAAGAATATAGATATTATTAGCCTTAATGTGTTAGAGAAAAAAAAATAGTATCAAAGAAATATATAATCAATCTTTAGAGCTTGAGCAGGGTGGTATAATGAACTGTTTTAAAATGATAAAGATTTCCAAGAATAAGTTGCAGGTTTCAGAAAGAGAAGTTTGTGCCCAAACAAAATAAGGGCAGGGGACCTAATGATTGAGTAATTGTGGTGTTCTTTATCTAAAAGAATAAAAAACAACAACAACAAAAAACATCAGCCCCAAATGCAAACACTCCATTCTGGTGGCTCAGCTGGTCAGTATTCCCCTAGCCAAAATCCAGCCTCCCCAAATTAATCAGCCTCATGTGTGAGGTTTAAAAAAATCCCCCCAATCTTCTACAAAATAAATTATGATTTTTTACACTAGGAAGCTTTAAATCTTCTCTCTTCCCCCTTTTTAAAAATGAAAACAACCAAAACAATGGATCTTCAATTCTGCATCTGGGATCTCAAATTTGGCTCTGAATATGTGTTTCAAATCTCATTAATTACAACATTGGCCCCACGAGATACAGTTGCTGATGCAAAGAACATTCTTTGTACTCAAAATAATTTGAACAAGGGCAAAGAAGCATTTTCTTTACCTGTGTAACATTATGAGGAAAATAAAATAGAGATGGTTCAGATAGCTGCTGAGATGTTCTAATGATAATTGATTTGATTACTTAAGCTTTAAGGTTACCATGTATAGGAATACGTAGTCATGTTTTCACTTTGTATATTTTTTGGATGATAACATTCTTGTAAAGTAACTGATATTATCTTGGCAAGTTCTGAACTAGGACCTTTTAACATTTTATTCTTTCCAGATACTAAGACCAAATTGTTCTGAAGTCCACACCCCACTGTGCAGATCTATAATTTATTTATTTTTTAAATATCAGAAAATATGCCATTACCCAAAGGACTCTTCCATGTAACAAATCTGAGTAAAATATAATCAAATGAATAAAATTACAGCAGTAGACAGCAAACAGCCTATCAGGTTTTCTTTCATTTTCCTTTCTCCTTAGGAAGCACCAAATTAAACTATGGCTATTTGTGGTCTTGTACCATAAGAACACACGTGGTCATACATTTTCATGCTATTAACAAATCTGTTGGCTCAGTGAGTAGAAAGTCTATTGTAAAGATGTTTAATGACTTGCATAGGGAGGGTCATCTGCTATGTATAGCCATACCTAAAATTCTCACTCTGAGATCTGATGGTGCACATGGGCTGTCTTTAAATGGATACTGAAGAACAAAGTTAAACAGCCCTGGTTACATATAAGAAGCACTTGGAGATTATAAAAAATATAGATGCCTGAGTCCATCCCCAGTGTTTCTGATTTAGTTAGCCTGAGTTAGTCTAGTGGGGTCCCAGATCTTGTATTTAAAAACAAACAAACAAACAAACAAATAAATCTTCCTAAGGCAATTCTAGTGTACCATGACTGAGAATCATGATTAGAGAATCACAACACGAGTGCAAAATAATAACTAATTTGTTTTTAGATTATAGTACAAAGTCCACTCTTAGTTTTTTTCAATAGAAACCCTACATTATTCCAGGTGTAGGCAGGATCATGGATCAGCAGCTGCCAGAACTTCCTCTTTGACAAGATTCTTTAAGCAGCACCTTATAAGAAGTGTTCTATGGGTGATGGAGCCCTGAGGTGCTAATAATTTTCTAATAATTAAAGCCAATGGCAGTAGATAATTAAACAACAAATTACATAATACTACCCTTGAAGGTAGAGTCTGTAAACAGTGACAGTCTTATACACATTAAGCATTTTAAACAATAGTTCAAAAGAGGCTAGTAGTACTGGCTCATAGTCACTCCTAGTTCTTCAGAGCCCGTGAATGAATGCCACCAAATCACTGTAGGTCATTAGAAAGAAAAGAATTTTGAGTTAGAAATAGCAAATTTCTTTTCTTGGAAATTAATCAATTTAAGACAATGTAATTTTTTTCTCCTCCATTTTTCCTCACTTCTATTGGCTGACCTTTTGTCCTTTGATAAAAGCACTTTTATTTTTCTTCTATCTTTTTTATTATATAAGTCCTCTATTGTTTTTGTCATCCTCTTTTACTATCATATTCTATGGCTTCTTCACTTAATCCTGTTTCTTTTATTCTTCTCTCCTATCCTTGTACACTTCACCTTTTCCGTTTTTGTTTTCATTTTCCTTAACACCAATATAGCAGTTCCTTCCTCTATAGTTTTTCCCCCGATTTTGATTTATGTTGAGTTGCCAACCCCTTTCCTGATTCTCTCATTTTCACTAACTGCCCTTCCTTAACCTTCTGTTGATATTTTATTCCTATCATGTGCTGTCAATGCCCACACAAGCCCATTTCTTCCCATTCCATCTATCTCCTTATCTTCATGTGAATTTTTATGACCCTCCTACTAAAAGCTTAAAGATATATGTAAGGAATAGAAAGGTACCTTTCCCCACTTGCATACCATTTCCTCTCCTTCTATAGTTGTTCTACATCTATTCATCCTTTCCTAATGTTTCCTCTGGTCGAACCCCCACCAGCATCCCTCTACCCCTGTCAGTCCCTGTTTGATGCCCATCTCTTCTAACCCCATTTGCTCCTGTCTGATTTTACATCCAAGGACCTCCACAAGATAAAGGATGGAGTTCTATCAAGAAAACAGGTTGTGTGTTTCAGAAACTTTCGTGCATTTACTGAAATGGGATTAGGGACTGGGATTCAGAAATCATCTTGGGCAGCCTTTCAGCTCTGGCACAGCTTTGCACACCTTGGAGCTTGGAGCATGGAGCATGGCCAGGGCCTATTCTGATGGACAGACAGGGATGTCTTTAAAAGGCCTCTATGGCCCTTCTCACCCCAGAGATCAGGATGAATGGACATCACCGACCAAGGCTGAAAAACCAGGCCAGGTGGGGATGATTGGGGCCCTTGCTGTAGCAGATCTGGCAGGGGAGCTGGTGCATGGTGAGGTGCGCCTTGGGGTTCTGAGCACAAAGGGGCAGGATAGAGGAACACTGAGGTCCTAGGAGTTGCCGGGCCATCTGTGGGAGGCAGGTTCACCACTAAGAGAGGAGGCCGACCCAAAGCCGAAAGCCGGTGCTCCCCAGGGGCGCAGGGCGCAGCCCCAGGGGCTCGGCGACACCACCCCAGCGGCGCCAATGACGCGCAGTCACTCCCGAGGAGGGAAGGCGAGTTGCTCCCGATCGCTCAGCCAGAAGGTAGAGGGAACAGCGCGTGTATCCCTCGCCAGCCGCCCCTAAGGGAGCAGGGCGGGGGTAGGAGAGGTGACACCCCAGGGAGGAGGGCTGGGGGCGGCAGAGATCAATCCTGGGTACCGGCGCGAGGTTACAGGCAGGAAAGAAGCGAGAGGAGGGGGCTGGTGGGGGCCCCCAGGGTGGCTGGGGCCGTAGGTCTGTCCGTGTACTATGCCGGCGCCCTGAAGTCTGGGGCCGCCAAGACTCCAGCTCTGTCGGCTCCTGCCAGAGACTCCAGGCCGCACTTTCCCCTCCTCCCGGCGCCTTCTCTCCAGTGAGGAGCCGAGCGCGGGCGGCGCAGGGGGAGGGGCAGCAGCGGAGGGAACAGCCAGTTGTTTAAAATCCTTCTAGAGCAGTTTCTAATTCCCCCCTTGCGCCGGGGTTCGGAGGGGGGAGGGGGAAGGAGAGAGGGAGGAGGGAGAAGAGCGGAGAGGGAAGGAGGGAGGGAACCGGGGAAGGAGGGAAGGAGGGAGGAGACTGCCGCTTAGGCTGTAGCTGCCGCCGCGCGCTTCGGGAGGCCGGAGGGAGGGAGAGGCCTGTCAGTCTCTCGCGTTGCCTGGGCAAAAGGGGCGGAGCTCTGGCGTGGGGCGGCCAATAGTGGGGGTGGCTGCGTGGGTCGCCATGGGGACGGGGCTGTTCCCGGGGAGGCTGTGATGGGTTGACAGGTGCGTGACAGTGGGAGCTGCTCTCGGCACAAGCATGTACGGCAAAGGCAAGAGTAACAGCAGCGCCGTCCCGTCCGACAGCCAGGCCCGGGAGAAGTAAGTGTCTCCGCTTCTCAACCACCTCCGCCTATACACGCGCGCACACACACGCACGCACTCGCACACTCTCTCGGAGACACAGACACACAGACACTGTCCGCCCGGGGAGAGCCGGGGGTGGGCTGGCAGGGGGAGGGGTGCCCGAGCTGGGGGCTTGCAGGGTGCGGGGAGCGGCTGTGTCTCAGGAGGTGATCGCGCGGGGCGGGCGACCGTGGGGTCTGCTGGCGGGAGGGAGCGAGTGTGTTGGGGGCGGCGGTGGTGCTGGTGGCGAGGATGGAAACTTGTTTGGATGATTGGGGGAAATAACCCGCGGGTTCACCTCCTTATAAAGTAACTTTAGAGCTGGGGTCCGGGGCTGCGGGGACTGGGAGAGCCATCGGAGGTTGCGGGGAGGGTGAGAGGGGGCAGCTGCGTGGAGGAGGGCGCGCGGAGGGAACGTGGGTGTTGGAGGCGCCGGCTGGGGTCAGGGCAGATCGTTCGAGGGGCGCCACACAGGGGCTCGGGCGCTGGGACTCAGGGCGGGGAGTGCCGGGCAAGGCGAGGGCGGCGTTGCCGGGAGCGCGGCGGACGGAAGCCGGGCGCGGAGCGGCCGAGCGGGGGCCCGCGGGGCGCGGAGACGCGCGCGGGGCACGGAGGGCGTGTGCGGGCGTGTGCCGGGTGGGCGTGGGGGCTTTCCCGGGCCGGCGGAGGCACCCTACACTCGCAGCCTCCCGCGCCTCGCAGAGCTGGGGGCTGGGGTGGTGGGCGCCAGCGGAGCCGTTGGAAGTTTGGGAGTCTGAGAAGGACCGAGTTCCCGGGGAGGAAAAGTGTGCTAGCGAGGAGCGGGATCTCCTGGAGGAGGCTGGCGTTTCTGCCTCTCGCAGCCGACCCAACTCCACGGCGGCGGCTGGCGAACTTTTTTAGGAGACTTGCTGCTTTTTTAGTATCTGGGGGGCAGCGGCTGCCGGGGCGGCAGGCGGGGGCGGTGGTCCTGGGGCGCGCAGAGGGGCTAGTTGTGTGAGCTGCGGCGGCCGGCGCCGGGAGGGTTGTGTGCGGTGGGCAGTGGCCAGTGGTCCGAAGAGGGATCTGCGGAAAGGGGAGAAGGTTAGAGGTGGGAAGGAGTTCTTTGATCGGGGTTATGGGTAGATACAGGTGTTAACTTCAGTGTGAGCCCCAGGGAGGCTGGCAAGAAGAGAGCCCCTCCGGGCCCAGGATGCCGCCGTCACGGCACACTGCGAAGCAGGGCTGTTTGCTGCTATTCTTGTGTACTCGTAACGGTGCTTTGGTTGTTACTAAAAATGTGAGCGAATGGTGACTGTGACCACTGAGGAAGAACCCCCCTTTTCTGTGCAGCAGATCACTGATTCCCAGTAGCCACCTCCACTCCGAGAATGAGGCTTGTCCTTGTCATTGAACACTCTCTTCCTTTCTGAGGGTTTTCAGACTGGGGAAAAGTCTGAGAGCATCTCCCAAAAGCTACTTTGGTTACCTTGCGCATGGAAATAGCTGCGTAAATAGAAACCGAATTCGCGAGTTTCCCTCCTTGCTTTAAGCAGTTAGTCTTAGCCCGAAAGTTTCTTGTGCCCTAGGGATGAGAGCATTTCCTAATCTTCGGGTTGGCAGCAACACAATCCCCATAGGATTTAGGGGTGGCAGGCCCTGATGTAGCAAAACAACAACAAAATTAATGGAGAGATGCTGCCCACCCCCACCCCCAGCCCATGGTATTTTCTGAGGAACTACATTTAGGGTCTTATTGTTGTGACAGGGAATATAAAAGACTTAGCATCATAGCCTGGTTAAGCAACAGTTACTGGAATTGAAGTTTTGAAATAACAACCTAATTTGTGTACATTAATCATTTGGTTGTAATGTTACTGATAAAATAAAAAAAACATTTAGGGGAGGTTTTAATGATTACAGATCATTTGGAATTCATGTTATTGGGAGTGAAAGCATTGAAATGTTTTGAGGCATAATATGTATTTGTGGGAAGTGGTTGAATTTGAGAATTGAAGTAATATTAAATTTTAGTTTGACTCCCTGGAATGGCTGAATCTAATCTGTATCCTGGTACCTTTGTAAAAAAAAAAATTTTAGTGTCAGATAATTAATGAGGAAGTTGGACCTGGTATGTCTGTGGATCTTCCTAGCTCTAATTCTGTGATTCTGTTATGAAAACAAATAATTGCCACTTTTGCTGTCAGGTCTGTCTACCGAACTGAACACTGAGTAGCATCCACTCTTGTAAGCAAAGTGGTGAGAATTCTGCTAGATGGTGCTATTTGATTTAAATATATTTCTTCCATTCATTATGATTAGCATCAGGAATCCCTACTGGCCTGCCTTTTGAACTAAATATAGGTGAAGCATCTACTTTTGGAGAATTGAATGATTGTTCTGGGTTAATTGTTGTTGCATTAATTTCTAGATGAATGTTGTTTGAATTGAGGTAAATTCTATTTTATAGAATAAACTTAGTTTCATTTTGGTGGGAGAGTTGATCTGATCACTCAGTTTTTCCCTTTAGGTTTTCTTAGGATTGTAATGGCCCTGTTCTCCAATAGTGTACTAACTTGAAACTAGGAATCTTGAAGTTCTCTTTAAAATGGATATTACCAGGTTAAAAAAAATTTTTTTTAAGTGGTAGATTAAAATTAACTGAGCAAAGAATTCTCTTTTAGTAAGCAAATTAGAATTGTTCGGATCTTAAAAGTCACAGAAATAATTTGTTTTTCAGTAATAGTTATGTAAATATTTAATAAAACCATTCTGAAAAATGAGTCAGTATGAATAATGGCATGCACAAAAATAAAAATATTGGTTTTATAGTCTATCAAGAAATGTTTTCTGGGGAAGCCGGGATGGCTCAGCCAGTTAAGTGCATGCTTTGCAGCCCTGGGGACCTAGGATCGAATCCCAGCCCCAGTGCATGCAGACCCATATGCTGAACTTGGGTGTGGAGCCAGTTCAGTTCTTGCTGGGGCCCTGGTTTGGCCCCTGACTCGAGGGGGAGGGCCTCCCATGGAGGAGGCCCTCTGCCCAGTTCCTGCCCTACATGGCCCCCACCGACCTGCGTGGAACAGAATCATGTCAAAAATTGATGACATACAACTATGGAGACTGCTCTAGTCTCTCCCCTTTCTCTCTGTCTCTGTCAAAAACAATAAAAATAAATCTTAAAAAAAAAAAATGTTTTCTAACATGAATGCATTGTGGAAAGCTAACAACTGCTTACCTATATATATATCTTTGCTTTCTCCTTCATTAAGAAGTCACCACTGTAATACTTAAATTTACTTTGTTGGTTTTATAGTGTCTATAATTTTACTGTACAGTTCTGAATATGAAAATGGCATAGGGAATATAGTCATTATCATAATAACTATGTATGGTGACAGATGGTTACTAGACTTGTCAAGGGGATCACTGTGTAAGGTATATAAATGTCTAATCACTGTTGTACACCTGAAACTAATGTAATATAACTCAACTATAATTTTAAAATAAAATGTAAAGAAATGGCCAGTCAGGTTAATTACTTACTTTATTGTTTTAAAAACCAGATGATCAAGTCTGTAGTTTGTAGATTAGGTTTAATTATAGAGAGAATGATTAAAAACCCTTAGTGGGAGGTGGGATGTTTGTGTAGAAAGTGAAATCCTGATCTTGTTGGGTCATTTTTCTCTTTAGCAGGTGTTCTTTGTGGCACAGATCACAATTATAATTAAGTAACTATGTACAATTGTAATTAAGTAACTATGTAATTGGTTGTTTAATGCCTACCCTCTAAAATGTAAGTTTCTTGAAGGCAAGGAACGATACTTCTAATTTCCTCTCTGAGTAATCCTTGATATTAAGGGTAAAGCCTTCGTATGTTGAAAGCACCAAATATAGTCAATATACGAATAAATGAAGATGTTAGACTCAAAGGAAATATTTTCAGTGTGAAAAAATCTTTTTCAGTGACCTTCAAAATAAGGACTTTGGAAGTCTGAGTTTCACAGTCTGTAGCTTATTTGTATTTCAAAAATAGTGAATATCAACAAAACAGTAATTATTATTTGTCATTTTATGTTCCAGTTACTGTGTTCAATGCTTTATGCATAATTTCTCTGGCTCTCCCAACAATTCTGCAAGACAGTGAATTTTTTCTCCATGAAGGAAATAAGAAAAGTTAAGTAACTTGCCGAGGGAATCACTGCTAGCTGGCTTTCTAACACAGATTTCTCTAACTTCAAAACCTGTGGTTGAAACTGAAAGATACATTTTTTCAGTATACCAGATAGCCTTCCTCATCTAGGGTAGGATGCTACAGATTTAGGGAACAGCATTGTATAATCAGATATAAGAAACCTTGAAGATTTGATCAGATACATAATCTTATCCATTAGCTGACCCTGATGCTTATATCCTCCATTTTGATAGACTGCAAATATATGTGGGTGTGACGACTGAAACCATAGAGATTTCAGGAGTGAATGTTTAAAGCTTAAATAATGAAGTGTTTTTGCTCAGAATTTTTTTCTTCTAGGAAGTTTTTTTGATCACTTAAGTTTCATAATTAGACATCATAGATGTGAACAATTCCTATATGGAATGTTGCTGAACTTTAAGCCATACTACTACAGAAAGATGACTGCCACCTGCAAATTGATAAGTAGCAATACTACTTTTTAATTAAACTAATTTGATCCTTCAAAAGTATTATATGTAATAGCACAAAAAGATGAATCTGCTAGAAAGAAAGGTTGAACATTTTTACACATACTAGACAATGACATTATATTAAGTAAACTAGTCAGAAACTATGGAAACCAAACTGTGCATCTACCTGAGGCTCTGAAAAGTAACTTTGGTTTTGAATTATAAATCTTTTCGTTGAGTATACCAAGAAACAAATATCATGTATATGCCCATTTTTATGTGGTTACAGAAATGAACATTTCAATACTCTATATAATAATAAGTTTATTGGTTTAGTATCTGTGAGCATCATCTTATCCCCCCCTATTTTACTTGTCACCACCCCCCAAAAAAATTTAAACCCTCCCTTTCTTTCTTTCTGAAGGAAATAAAGACATGTGAAGTAATGCAAATCTCTTTAGAAACTTGATTGATGAGCAGTTAATGCAATTCAAGATTTCTAAAACTAATGAAGGAATGCCATTATGGGAATGACATTTTCTGAAAGATACTGACTTTCCCCTTCCTGATCCCCAGGATGTTTTCCCCAAAATAGTAAAGAACTTGTATCTAACATGTCTTCTATGACAGCTATTCTTTTGGTTGTTCTCTATCCCATTATTTTAGAAGTATTCAAATAATGAGGTTTATGAAGGAACAAATCTAAAGAAAATGTGTAAGATGTTGAGAGTTAAATTTTAGCATTGTTTATCCAGAGATTTGTCTCGACTCTTAGCAAAAGTATTAATATACTAATATAATGTATTTTTTTCAGAGCTGTGAAAGTTAAAATTGAAAGTTTATTCCTATACTTTAGAGCCAGTTTGTTATATAAAACCAATTCCAAATAAAAAATGTCACTAAATTTTAGTTGCTCTGCAGTAGTGAACCAACTCTGTCTTCCATCTTCAAACATTACTAGAAAATAGAATTTTTTTGTTTAGAACTAAAACATACTATGAGGCAGGGGTTGGAATATGGTTGCAGTTTGTCAACATTTCACCCAATAGTTTAGACTTGGGAGTAAAATTTGGGGGAAATTTTTGAATTTTGAATCTTTTTTCTTCCATAAACATCACAACTGTTACGTTAATGTTGCTACATAGCATTGAGGATTAATGTACCGGATTTAAAAGATACAATACTACTGCTGGGAATCTATAATTTAAAATTTTTCATTGAAGATAATTATAATTATGTTTCAAAGTACATGAGAATATTCTCTATTATTGTATATGCATTATTGCTTTGACATTGATATGAGAATGATAGTGACATTATTGGAAGTAATGTGTGAGCCTTTGTTAACATATACTAGAATATTACTTTTATTAATAACTTATTGCTTCCCCAGGAGAGAACTTGAAGTAACATTGGAGCAATAGAGTAAGATATATATGTTAATATCTGAAGAGTTTGGATTAAAAAATAAGTGACTGTATTTTAAACTTTATCAGATTTTGTATTTATTTTACATATGTAACATCTATTCATGTAAGGTTTTGTTAACATTTTATGTGTATACCTTAACATCACTATGATTGTGAGAGTTATTGTATCAAAAACCCCTGTATTTTACAAAAAGTGATCTGAATGGTGGTCCAAGATTTATCTCCTACTCATTTTCGGAAATGTTAGGGAAATAGTAAAGGCTCTTCTTACTGTCCCTAAGTTGTATATCCTATGTGAGGACACTGAAAAACAAGTGGGGAGTTGTTCACCCAGGGAAGAATAGAATTATTCCAGGTAACTTTTCATAGTCCTACAGCTAGCTACCCAAATTTATGCTTGGTCATAATGGATAACTGGTAATTTTTGTGAGACTAGGTTAACAGTTAAAGATTTTTGAAAAGTGGAGTTAATTATGCTTTTGTAATATTGACAGGACCAAAATTTATCTGGACTCAGAAGAGCCTGGATAGTTTCAGTGAAATGAAAGATTTAATATTTGTTCCTTGTTCATCTTTAAAAGAGAAACTTCAGTTGGTGTCACTTCTTCAATAATGACAGAACTACCCTCTTATTTTACTTTGATGATTTTGATGAATTTTGATTATTTTATTTCATGTAGGATCTTAAACAGTTTGACAGTAATAATCCATCATAACATTTTAAATCACAATTCAGCTGGAGCGAGCTTGAACCAATGACCCAGAGGTCTCCTACTTGTGATCTTCTGTATTAATTTTGCTTCATGGCATATTAAACAAATAGTTTGCCACAAAAAATAGTAGATGCTGAAGTTACTGTTTGGTAATTGCAGATATTATAATAGTTTACTAATACAGTTTTAATTTTTGGTTAATATAATCTAAGCCATATTAAAATCGTGATGAAACATTTGTGAAGGTAAGAGTAGTAGATGAAAATTTATATGTACCACTGCCCATGTCAGTTAAGAGTTGATGCTAAAAACAGTGTCTCCTTTGAGATGAATATAATTATTTTTTTGGTAGTGATCTAATATTTGCCTAGATTCTCCTTTTATTTACCTACTTCAAATTTGAGGAAGTGCCAAAAGCTACTGATAGAAGAAAGCTTGGTAAATTAATTATTTTAAATGATTTTATTTAAATAGGATTAAAACTAGTTTTTCTATAAAATAACAAAATTTTAGCTACTACATAAAGAGTTGTGGAGTGTTGTCATGGAAGGTTATTGTTTAATTGTAACAATAACAAGCAATGTTATCATTTGAGTATTTTGCTTATGTTTGAACTTTACTTGCATTGTCTCATTTAATCCCCTCCAGAATCCACTAGACTTTTAGGTATTATTTTCTGTTAGTGCTACAGCAGAAACAGGCTTAAGAGTTCACCGTGGTTTTGGCTGCAGGTGTCAAAACAGGAGATAGAAAATAGCTTAATTGATCAGAATTTAAAAATAAATCTCATATAACAGGATGTCTGGAAAGGGTAGTTTCAGAGTTGATTCAGTGAATCAAGAACATCAATGTTCAGGATCAGCTTCTCCATCCTCATGGTTTCCCTCTCAGGAATGCCATATCCCTGCATCAAATTTTCAGTTCACATCCTCGTACAACCAAGTATAAA